>VZTD01001941.1:457507-481506 GCA_013397725.1 Rhagologus leucostigma
GCAGGGTGGGGACAGTGCCCTGCCCGCCCCTGTCACAGGATGGGGACAGTGCCCTGCCCGCCCCTGTGGCAGGATGCGGACAGTACCAGGATGGGGACAGTGTCCGGCCCGCCCTTGGGGCAGGATGGGGACAGTGCCGGGATGGGGACAGTGCCCTGCCCGCCCCTGTCACAGGATGGGGACAGTGCCGGGATGGGGACAGTGCCAGGATGGGGACAGTGCCCTGCCTGCCCCTATGGCAGGATGAGGACAGTGCCGGGATGGGGACAGTGCCCTGCCCCTGTGGCAGGATGGGAACAGTGCCAGGATGGGGACAGTGCCCTGCCCGCCCCCGCGGACCCCGGAGCCGCGGCCACCCTGCCGATGGTGCCCCAGGAATGAGCTGCCGGGGAAAGGGGAAACCCTCCCCGCTGTAAGCAACCCCTGGGACTGGCCGTCCCTCGGGTTTGCCGGCACATTGGCAGCTGTTTAAGGAACTGTCCCCAGGGACAGGAGCACTCACAGCACCCTGGGGAACTTCCTGCGGGCAGGAGAACTGGTCTGTGAGGGTGAGGCAGGAAAGGGGGGATGGCAGCGCGTGGGTGACCTGCTTGGCTCTCATGTGACAAGGAAAGAGGCCCGCAGCCCCCCCAGGCTTATGGGATCACCCTGCAGGACCCCAGAGCAGCCCGTTCCATCCCCCAGGAGCTGGCAGTGCACCCACCGGCTCTGGGTGCTGCCCCGCAGCTCACCGGGAGGCACCAGAGCCGAGCGCCAGCTCCGGAGGGTGTTTTTTCTTGGGGAAAAAAAACCCTCTCCAAAGGCTGGGCCGTCCCAGAACTCTCCGGGATGAAAAAGAACGAGATCTCCTGTACAGCTCAGGGTGCTGGACACATCCCCCTCCACCCCTCCCGTGGTGGCTTCTCCACACAGCCCCGGCCAGGGCTGAGCCCCAGCTGGCCACAGCCCCTCGCACACCCCCTCACTCACCTTTCCCTTTCACTCGGGCATGGCTGATCCTCCTCCTGCTCCCCGAGGCTCCCCGCCGGCCCCGCAGGGATTGTCCAGCCCGGTGTGCCCTGGTCACGGCTGGCAGATGCTCCAGCACCGGGGGACTCCGCCCTGTCCCTGCAGGGAAAAGAGGAGATGCGAGCAGGACACGGCAGGACAGGGAGCGGGGCCGCCGGGCACGTCACAGGCTCTGCCGTACCCTCAGCTTTACCTGCCACAGGGCTTTGTCTCCACCTTGCCCCAGCCTTCCCTGAGAGCACAAAGGAGAGGAACGATGGCCGTTCCCTCGATGCAGAGTCACAGCACGAGACAGACCCTCGCTCACAGGGAGTCACCCCTGGCAGGAGCCCCAGCTGCAGCCTTGGCCGTGGCCCTTCCCATCCCACGCACTGAGTGCGTCCCAGAGGCTCTGCTCAGCACAGTTTTATTTTATTTAAAACAGATGACCAGTCCTGTCAGGGCTGCATTAATCTGTGAGCAGCTGTCCCAGACACTGGAGATGCTGTCCTGAACTGTTCTTAGAATCACAGAATGCTCTGGGTTGGAAGAGTCCTTAAAGACCAACCAGTTCCATCCCTGCTTCAACTTTCAACTATCCCAGGTTTTGCCAAGTCCCGTCCAGCCTGGCCTTGGACACTTCCAGGGATCCAGGGGCAGCCACAGCTTCTCTGGGCACCCTGTGCCAGGGCCTCCCCACCCTCACGGGGAAGAATTTCTTCCCAATATCCCATCTAGCCCTGATCTATGGCAATGAGAAGCTGTTCCCTGTGTCCTGTCCCTCCATCCCTCGGCCCCATGCCAGTGTGACCAGGATGGACAGATGGACAGCACCTACCACACCCTGCCCAGTGCCTCCAGGTACCCCAAAATATCCCCAGCTCCATCTTCACGGCCCCTAGACATAGGCAGCAGCTTGGAAAGGCTGTTTACTCACCAGAAAAGCTGCCTTTTCCCCCCAGAGTTTGGCTGGAGCACTGGTTTGATTCAGCTGAACTTCCACCAGCAAAACTGCCTGAAACTGCAGGAAAAGCACCAGGAGGGACACAGCAAACAAGGGAGGGAGGGAAGGAGCAATGCTCTGTGCACAGCCCAATCCATCACTGCCACGGACACCTATTGTACCACTGCCAGAAATCCAAGCCCCTTTGGGCACTGGTGGAGACAAAAAACACCCCAGCAGCCTCCGAAGCCTCTGGACACAGAGCACAGCCCTGCTGGGGCTGCCTGTCCCTGCAGTGCCAGCCCGACCTTGGCAGCCTGCAGGGGCCCTGGGAGGCACTGCCCAGGGTCTGGTGCCTCAGGGGGTGTTCAGAGCTGGGGAAGGCCTGGCGGGGTTTGTGCTGCCAGCTCCCACGCAAAGCTCCTGCTTTCCTGGTGGAAAGGGGCCAGGTGCCTCCTCTTCCCTCCTTCCCACAGCACAGCAGCGAGGCACGAGCCAGGATGGGAGCAGGGCAACGTGCAGCTCAGTGACCAGTGGGGCAGAAAAGGCCCAGAGCTGAGTCCACTCGGGCTGTGAGAGTCCCTTTCCTGCTCTGGGAAGCACCCAGCTCCACCGCCGCGGATGCTGTGCTGCTGGAGCCGCCTGCACCGAGGGCACGCACGGCCCGAGGCACAGCCGTGGGCACGGCTGAGCTGCCCAGCCCTGCTGGAGCTCCCCATCACCCCCCGCTGTCTCCAGCCGCTGCGATCCGGGGTTCAGCGTGGGGTGAGGAGGGGCCCCCGAACAAAGACGTGATTTATTCTGCAAGTGCTGCCTGTTTGTTCAGCACAGCAGCGGCCTTTGCTGCCCTCATCCAAGTGCAGGGGATGCACGAGCAGCGCAGGACGTGCCAGCAAGCAGGAGCGGCTGTGAGACGGCACCAGGAGCTCCCCAGCAGCTCCAGCACATCTGCCTTTTCTCACACCCCTGCTGGATCTGAGTCCAGGGGGAAGCTGGATCCCCACTCCTTTCACTTCTAAATGTTCCCGCTTTCAGGATAATCAAAAACTCTTCGTTTGTTCAGCTGAATCCATTTGCTGATGGTCATCTCTATCTGCCACCCATCAAAATTAAAGATTTTTCCCAGCAAATTTACTTGCCCCTGGGAAAAACCAAACCAGTCTGGGACTGCTTTTTCCGCTGCACTGAAGCTCAGCCCACAGGACAGACAACACCGAGCAGCCTCCTGAGCGAACAGCAAACAATTCCCCCCACAATGCCAGGTGCCCTGAAGCTCTGGAATGGCAGCAGAGTGTGTACCTGCCCAGCCTTGCCGTGTCCTGGTCCCCGTCACAGCACAGCACCTCGACAGCCCCAGCACCATGATTTGTGTGGTTCCTCTCCAGCGGCGCCCGCAGCTCTCCCAGCGCACAGAGGTGTTTACACCCCCCCCCGTCTCCCAGGAGCTCCCCAGGCTCACACAAAGCCTCCTCTCTCCGTGCCTTCACTGCAAAGGCTTTTAAGAGGCAAACAGGACAGTAACGAATGCTCTGTCTCTCCAGCTAAAGCAGGCAAATGGCAGCTTTGGGTGAAAGAGTCCCAGGGGACAGGGCTTTCAAAACAGTAATAAACACATTCTAGTAAAGAGTCTCTGTGGGACTCCCAGGCCACGGAATTCCTCCCATCCATCTCCCAGAGGGTTTGAGGCTCGCTGGCTGCAGAAATCACTCCTAACACACAAACCCAGGAGATTCAAATCCGCTCCATCCTGCGGCACAGAGAGCCCCGAGATCAAACATGATCCCACGTGGAGCTGGGCATCTCCAGCCCCCCGCAGCAGGCACGGGGGAGATGCAGACCCTCATCTCCTCCAGTCACCAGGATCTGGCTCCCGTGACCAGCCACCCACAGAGCCATCACCCATCCTCCCCCCAGGAGAAAGAAAGAGCAGTGCTGCAAAGGCAGTGGGGAAATCACCTGAGCACTCACGCCTGAGCCCCGGCTCTCCCAGCTGCTCCATGACTCCCACGCAGGGTCAGGATCCTCTCCAGAAACGTCCAAGCTGTGACTGAGCTGCCACGAGCCTTTGATCGTGGTACCACTGCAAAGGAGGGGGAAAAAACCCAAACCCAAACCAGTATATAAATGTCCCAAGGGAGCAGAGACCCAGTCTGGGAAGGTACAGACTAAATTGTAAGCTGGGAAGAGATGGTGGTGTTGGAACAGCCCCGTTCTCTCCTGGCTCCCAACAGCAAGGACTCGACTCCTTCTAACTTCCCTCCTCACATTCCAGCCCCGGGACTGACCTTAACCCGCAGTTTTGTTGGAGTCTCCAGAAAACTGCCCATTCAGCTGGTTGGCCTGGGAGTTAATGACTTTCTTTTAAAATTTAACACCGTTCTCCATCACAAATTTCAGTCTGCCAGCACCAGGGTCTGCCTTTGGTTGGATATTCAAATCCAAGCACGTGCTTAGACAGTTATTCCAGGCAAAAGGGCAATGTATGCACACAGAAAACCCACAAGGCTGAGGCTGCCTTTGGAACTAAAGAAACTAAATCGGACTGGGAAAAATTATCTGGTTTCCCAGATGGTAAGAGGATTGGAAGAAGGAGGGTTTGGGCTATTTCCGGGCAATCCTGAGGGCAGATTTCTGGGATTAACACAGCCTGCCATGTAGGGCAGATACACAAACCACAGCACATTCCAGCAGTGGGAATGCTGCAGCCCCTCTTCCCCAGGGCCCAGCTGAGGTGCTGCTGTCCCTGACACCACCTCTGCAGCAGGCACAGCTGAGCCTTTCCCTGGAAAACTCCAGTTAGGAACCCAGCAAAGAGGCAGACTGGCTCATTAGCAAATCCTTTTTCAATTTGAGGCCCAAGAAAGGTTTCTCCTCCTGCCAGGGTGTTTTAGATACACCACCCCTTCTCTGCTCACATCTCAGAGTGTGAGCCCACTGTTGGAGCCCAGATCTGAGCCAGAGCAGCAGCACCATCCCCAGCGTGGTCTTGGCTGCTGCCTTTGCCACCCTGCAGCTCCCCTGGCATCTGCTTTTGAGGCAGATGCACTTGGGAGTCCACGTTCCTGGAAAATTGCCCCTCCCAGCTGGGAGAGGACAGTGAACTGAGGGTTAAACCAGCACTGACCCAACCTCGTGGGCTGCTCCTGCCCACTGCCCACTGCACAAAACCATCCATCCCCTTCCACAGTGTCCCCACAGCCCGCACAGGATCTCAGCCCAGGATCCCAGCACAGCACTCAGCTCAGCGCTGCTGCTTTGCCAAAATACCGGAGTCTTGGCAACACCCAGAGTCTTACAAGAACTGTGTCTCTGCCTCTCCGTAGGACTCGATGTGTTTGGCATTTTGCACCCATCGTTTTGGCTAACAAACTTCTTTGTCTGGTCTTTTCTAAACCTCCCTCTCTGCCCCTTCCCCACGCACCGAACGGTCTGAACATGCACGGGGAGCAGCCCACAGCGGTTCCAGGGCTCTGAGGCGTTGCTGTAAGAACTCAGGATGCCCGTGGCTGAGAGCACAGAGTATTTCTAGGGCGGGCAGAGGCTCTGTAACAAACCCCACGTGAGCAGGAGCTGGCACGGCCCCTCGGTGGCTCACCAGGGATGCAGAGCACGGGACAGTCTCCGTGCACAACCACTTGTGCCTGTGCCCACCCTTCGGCAGGGCCAAGCTTGCTGGAAACAGCTCATCTTGTCCCTTTGCCATTGCTGAACTGGCTGAAACTAAGGCAGCTGTAACTGCAGCATGGTTGGTATTAGGGCTGCTCCATAAACCAGCTCCTCTCCAGGAGGAGAGCAGCAGGGAAAAGGTGGGAGAGCGAGAAGCTCTTGTTTTATTTCAGTTCAGATTTTCACCCGTCCTGAACGCTCTAAAGCTGCACAAACGGCCTGGCTGCTTCCCTTGCCTGCCTTGGGGCTGGTAAGGGAGACATCCAGGGTTAATCCAGGAGAGGGATCCCTTTGAGGCACAGGGATGCCTCCTGATCACTCCAGAAACATCCTGTACAGAACATCTCCTTTAGGGCTGGCAGAGCCTCCCACTGTCACCCTTCACAGTGAGGAAACAGCAATGAGAGAGGACAGTGGCCATCAGAGCACCGTGGGTTATCCGTGTGTTGTGGATTCCTCATCCCTGGCAGTGCCCAAGGCCAGGCTGGACGGGGCTTGGAGCAACCTGGGGCAGCGGAAGATGTCCCTGCCATGGCAGGGGTGGCACTGGATGGGCTTTAAGGTCCCTCCCACCCCAAACCAGTCTGGGATTCCATGATTCTCTCCTCAGGAAAGGAACAGAGCACAGCCCGATTCCCTCTGAGCAGCCTGAGAGGAGACACTGGCCCCAAAGCACTAATGGGGCATCATAAACTACTTTTTTTCTTCTTTTTTATTTTCTCCTTTTTCCCTTTTGCCATGCCTAGCCTGCAGGATAACAGCAGGTTGGGCACACACCTGACTTAGTACCCAAACACCTCCCAATTTTCCCAGCTGAAGGCTTTGTCCTTGGTTTCACATTCCCTTAGGGCAGTGGGACTTTCTCAGGCCAGGTGTTTAACACACACCTGTCTCACAGCCCTAACCTGATTAAAAGCCCAGTGAATTACAGCAGCACATCAGCTCACAGCACCGTTCTTCTGCACTCTGAACCCTCAATGACACAGAAGAGCAGCACCATGAGACATTCCAGGTCTCTTAGAGGATGTCTGAGCTGAGCATCCAGTCCTGCTGCAGCATTTTGACAAATGCCGAGTGTTAATCCATTGTTGATTTATTTTAATGCAATAAAAACAATGTAATAACCAAGCTGGGTCTTTAGTGACACTTCTCATAAAAGAGATCAGTTTCAATGTAGCAAAAGGTCTCTTGGGAATTATGCTTTTGGCCTTAGGATGGTCGAATGGATCAAAGTAATGAAGTTAAAACAGCTTAGGAAGTTATTGCCTGTCACCTGAGCTGAACTGCAGAGCTCAGTGTGGAGCTGCAGGAAATAGCTGAGCTCTCCTCTCAGGTACCTCACACGGGCTCTGCTCCGCAGGGCGTGACACTGTTCTGCCCCCCAGTCAGCCAGGTTAGCTCACTGATTTCACAGAAAATCAAATATTTCTGGCATTTGGCACACAAATGGATGTGACCAGGGCGTGTGGGGGGGAGACAGAGATCAAATGCCAGAAATCTTAGACTGGTCTGGGTTGGGAGGGACCTTAAAGCCCATCCAATGCCCCCCCTGCCATGGCAGGGACACCTCCCACTGTCCCGGGCTGCTCCCAGCCCCGTCCAGCCTGGCCTTGGGCACTGCCAGGGATCCAGGGGCAGCCACAGCTGCTCTGGGCACCCTGTGCCAGGGCCTCCCCACCCTCGCAGGGAACAATTCCTCTCCAATATCTAACTAAATGTACCCTCCTTCCGTTTAAAGCCATTATCCCTTGTCCTGGGGCACAGCAGAAAGGGGTGAGTTTCCCTTTTTCCTGACAGAGATCTCCTTTGTCATCTGGTGAGGCCCCATTCCCAGGCTGGACAAAGTAAACCAAGGTTCTCCAACACTTCTGTGTTCAGATTAAGCTGGTCTAGAGTGAAGCTGCTGCTCCAAGGGCAGCTGCCTCCTTTCTCTCCCCACAACCGCGATCCTGACTCCCCCCTTTAGCCCGAGCATGGGAACGGACACACAGAGCCTCTCCAGCCAGAAGGGACCCAGAAGGATCATCGAGCTCCTCTCCCTTGCAGGACTAGAATTAAATCCTGTGACTAATCACATCCCCCAGATGTTTCTGGAGCTCTGGCAACCTTGGTGCCACTTCCCCAGGGAGCTTGTGCCAGCGACCCACCACCCTCTCAGTGAGGAATCTTTACAAGAATATTTAAGGAGATAAGAATATTCAAGAATATTGAAGAAAATAAAAGACCCATTGGGTCAGACAAAGCCCCTCTTTCATGTCAGAAGGTGATGAACACAACAACAGAGCTGGCACATGAGACACTTTCCCAAAATAGCTGCCCAGCCCCAAACCATTTTCAATTCAAGGACTTTCCACTCCAGTAGGGTCAACTTTAATGTACATTTGGCAGACACAGAAGCAGTTGGATCCCATTTGGGTAGTGGCACACCACTAGCCCAGCCTTACCGGGGCCCCTTTAAGCCACCACCTCTGTGGATTAATTGGTATTCCGGATCAATTAGCCGAGCACAGCCTGATTATTGCCTGTATTGTTTAACATGATCCCATTATCCATAATCAGGAAGGCATTCCCTCCCCTCGGAGCTGCGAGCACCCACTCTCCCAGTGTTATTACAGAGCACCAGGTTCATCTGTCCACGTGAGGCAATGCCTGACCCTGCTGCAGAGCTCAGCTCCGGCTGAAGCACGGCACAAACAGAAGCAAGATTCATGGTGTCTCAAACCCGAGTGAGCACCACGAAAGGTGACACAGAGGTTACCCCACAGGTTTCCTTCCCAAAGCACTTTCCAAAGGGAATAACAAAGTTACAGTTAATGCAATAGTCAGTCCACGCAGCTGAAAATAGCTCCTGACCTGGTACACAGGATTTGTCCAAGTCCCTGTCTTAGGGCACACAGGAGAGTCCACTCAATCAGCAGAACTTTAGGCTGGCACTTTTTTGACAGTTAAAACTGCTGAATTAGTTTATGGTTAAAAAAAGAATGCAGGAAGATATTTTGAGAGTGAAAGTGCCGCACTCGCAGGCCTTCGTCAGAGGTGAGCTAAACTTAGAGGGCCTGAGGCAGGAAGAGAAGGGTGTGAGTGACACCTCCGTGGGACAGCTCCATCCTCTGGGAACCAGGCTCGGGGCTGCAGTGCCTGGCTTGTCTTTAGGGAAGGAAAAATTGAATGATCCCAGGCACTAGCTCTAAGTTAGAGGCCTGATGCACTTAAAAATGTAGAGATTATAATGACCAAGTAAAAGCCTATTTCCTTTTTAAAAGGATGCTGCCAAGTGTTTCACATTCCTTCTTCTTCCACAGCCAAAAGGGAAAAAAAGAAAACTTTTACAAAACAGAGCAGTCGTGGATAGTCTCCCAAGGAAATTTAAACAGGTAAGTGCAAACCATCCAAGTGCAAACCAGTTTGGGATGTGCCCCTGTGTCCCTGCCTTCATCCAACACCAGTTTGGGATATGTCCCTGCGTCCTTACCTTCAGCTTTGTGAACACTGGGTCTCTTGCTGTTTGTTTTGACTCTCTTGAGCACTTCCCCGTCCCTCTGAGTCACCCAGAGCCGGCTCTCAGCAGCAGCTCGGGGTGGATCTGTGCAGCACTAACGAGGGGGGAGAGGTGTGAAGTGACTCACGGGGTTAGGAACGCACTGAACGAGTCTCAGGCTCAAGACCTCACAGTTAATCCTGCAACCCCAAAACATTCCGAGCAGAGCCAGGGAGTGCCGAGAGGGAAGGGTTTGCAGTTCAGAACGTCAGCTCGCCTGTGCACCACGTCCTGGCACACCTCACCCCTGATTTTGTGAGAGGAAGGGTTAATCTTCTGCGTCAACAGCCTCCTCTTTACAGGACTCGTATGGCACCCATCAAAACAGGGCTTCAAGGGTGCTGGAAACAATGCAGGTGTTCCACAAGGACTGTTCTACACCGGAATAATCTGTATTTTTGTATTGATATTTCTTTGGCCACGACGATACTGAAGTGTCATTTTCACAGAAGGCAAGTGGGATTCAAGCCCCTGTGTACTAACAGTGGGTTCCGAGGAGAACAAACACTGCTGGGTAAGCTCTGTGCCTGCAGCTAACCCGTAAATGTCACATTTTTGCGCAATTTTGGTAAAAACAAGCAGGCTAAGGGAGTGCCCACCCCCACTGCAGGCTTAAAGCTCACAGTGTTCATCTCCTGACATCAGTGCGGAGTTACAGAATAGAACCACAGACTTTGGAAGGGACATTAAAGCTCATTTCATCCCACCCCAAGGCCAGGTTGGACGGGGCTTGGAGCAAGCTGGGACAGTGGGAGGTGTCCCTGCCCATGGCACGGGTGGCACTGGATGGGCTTTAAGGTCCCTTCCTGGAACTCAATGTACCAACCTCCAGACACTGTCATTAAAAACAAATACAGACTCGCACCACTGACCAGTGAGGAGAGCCTGTTGTGTGAGGAAGGCACACGGAGCTGGGCAGTCCCAGCCCAGGCTTTGCTGGTGAGTGGGGGCAGCTTTGGGCCATATCCCTGGATTTGGGCCAGCCCCAGTCCTGCCCCTGCTCCATCCCACCCCTTCCCCAGGCAGTCTCACACCACCGCCTGGCTCGGTTCTCGATTCATGGACAAAAACACCTCACGCTCTAAAAACCAGAAACCAAAATGAGCAGCAGCGGCTCCCAAAGGCTCCAGCAGCTCCGAGCCACCAGCGTGTCCAGGAGCCGAGTCTGTCACGGTCACTGTCACCACAGCTCAATCTGCCACGGCGTGAACGCACCCTCCCCACTGCCAGCACTGCCACACCCGCCCAGGGACGCACAGCAGCCGGGGTTAACAACAGAGCGCATGGAGAGGACATAAAACTCAGACACGATTTGTACACACGGGGATGGTGTTTAAGAATCCAATCACTGGGACTGGAACAGTCACCCAGGGCTCACACAGGCCTGGCCCTTGGGTACTCAGCATGTGCTCCTCCCGGCACGGCGTTGTGTCCACCACAGTTACCTCCACCTGGGATCACAAGTGTCTGTGAGCTCTCCCCACAACAGCAACACTGCCCTTGGTAAGAGAAAATTCCCGTTTTCCACGGGAAAGAGCTGCGCTGTCCACCACTGCTCACAGTTTCAAGTATCACCCCAACACAGCACCTAATTAATCTGCTTTCTTGCACTCTGAGCTTACTTAATCACCTGGTCGTGGGTAAAGTCTCATGGAATTACAGGGTTTAGGCCAGGCATGGGGTCAGTGGGGCAGTGACGGAGGAGCTCACACGCCCTGTGCCCTCCCAGGGAAGAGGCCAGAAACCAAGCGTGGGGGAAAACAGCCGCTATTTCCTGTTGGAAATGATGTAACCTTCCTAACTAATTGTTTTAATTAATTGTAAGCAGTGCCCACTTTTAGCCAGCACTAGTTAAGTTTCTTCACAGGCTCTTACAATTACTTTGATCATTAAATAACCAGAACCTCAGGTTTGCTAAAAGTAACCCTACCAAGCTTCAATAAACAAAGCCAAAGGGAGCCGTAGATTGGATATCTGGGATCTTAAATTTATGACCCTTCAAGGGCATTGGAATAAGCAGAAAATGCAGAGATTAAGGCCTGGAAAGGTGGCAGTTCCCTGAGAAAAAAGATGACAAAAAGAATAAAGAATGTGGACCACATTAACGAGAAGAGAGAGAAATTAATAACCAATAGTGTACAGAATCCTAAGTAATGAAGAGAATTATGTAACTTAGAACCAATGAACATTAATTTGTTTGCTAAAAATGTATAAATAAGTGAAAGTTTTGTATCTGGTCGGTGGGGAGGCTGGAACTTTGTCACCCACACACCTCTTGGCCAAGGATACAGAAACGCCTTACTCGCTAACAGCGTCAGACAGCGGAAGGGGGAGTCTTATTTATCCCAAAGATTTTGGAGGATTTCGGTAACGCTCCCACGGGCACCAGCTCCGCCCCAGGGCTCCACCAGTTCCCCCTCCCCAGGCTGGCCCTGTGCCCTCGCTCCGCTCCCAGCCCCGACAGCCCCTGAGGCCCCACGAACTGCTGGTGCCCGCGGTGTAACACCACCTGCCCCTGTCCCTGCCCCTACACCTACACTTTGTCCCCACACTTGCATCTACACCTATAGCTACACCTGTCCTTATCCCTGCCTTTATCCCTATCCCTGCCTCTCCTCCTTGTCCTTCCCCTTCTCCCTCTCCTTGTCCCTCTCTTCCTTGTCCTTGTCCTTGCCCTTCTCCCTCTCCTCCTTGTCCTTCTCCTTCCCCTTCTCCCTCTCCCTCTCCTCCTTTTCCTTTTCCCTTTCTCCTTTCCCTTTNGGGCGGCGGCGGAGCGCGGGCTGGGTACGGCCGGGCCGGGCCGGGATCGCGCGAGTGGCCCCGGAATCCCCCGCGTCCTGAGGGGATCCCCGTGTCCCACCGGGATCCGCCGTGTCCCACCGGGATCCGCCCTGTCCCCGCGCCCCTGACGCCGCGTTTGCCTTGCAGGAGGCCCAGGATGGCGGAGAGACCGGAGGACCTGAACCTGCCCAACGCCGTCATCACCCGCATCATCAAGGAGGCGGTGGGTGCCGTGGCCCGCGGCCCAGCGGAGCGGGGCGTCTGGAGACCCTGGCCCCGGGAGATCCCGGCTCCTGGAGACCCCGGTCCCGGGAGGATCCGGCCCCGGGAGGCCCCGGCCCCTGGCCCGTGCTGTGTCCCCGCCCGCGGGGCTCTGTCCCGGCGCTGTCCCCCCTCGGGTACCGGGGGCTGCAGCACTCGCAGGGATGCTCCACCTGTGCAGCTCCCGCAGTGGCACTGTCAGAACCAGGCCCCCCCCAAAACCTCAGCGCACAAGTTCATGCCTATATGAAAGTCCAGAATAATTCCCAGCGGTTACTTTAGTACGTTTGGTCTGGAGCGGTGAGGTGTTGCTGAGTGGATCCGGGTCTGGCAGGGGTGTCAGGAGCTGGGTAGTCACAGGATGAGTTACCTGGAGACAGCGGCCAGACCCCAAACTCCAGAGTCACTGGGCTTCTGCTCAGCTCGCTGCCTTTGAGGGACACATTCCTACTGCCCTTGGCTTCCAGCTGGGAGCAGAGCTCCTGTGACAGCACCCCAGAGCAGTTCCCAGTTCTTCTGAGTGCCTTAACAAACTGACATGTGAATTATGTGAGTTTAAGTCATTTTTAGCTGCTGCTGATAAAAGATGGATTTGTTTTTCAGCTTCCTGATGGAGTCAATATTTCCAAAGAAGCCCGGAGCGCGATCTCCCGAGCAGCGAGTGTGTTTGTGCTGTATGCAACATCATGGTAAGGACTTGGTGCAGCAGTCACTGCGGCAGTTGATTGATAATTCACCTCTCTGCTGGCCTGGGGGCTCTTTCTCAATGTTTGTTTCTGTATTGCCAACCAGTCTGCCAGGCTGCAGCAGGTGGGTTCGGACTGCCCCAGAGCAGCCTGTGGGAAGGTAGCTGGGCTCTGGACACAGACATGTCCCAAAAAGAGGGGTCCCAAACTGCCATTACCCTTAGAGCGTGGCTGCACAGCCTTCCTGGCAAAGGCAGGAGCACCTGACTCACTTTTCAGGCTCCTCATCACGAAGCTGTGTTAGGGCAAGAGCTGCCACGGAGGACACAGTCACATTTTTGGGGTGGCTCGGCGTATTCTGTGCAGGGATCATCTCTCTGGTGTCAGGTGCTTCCAGGGCTGTGTGGAAGTGTCACAGACAAGGTTCAGGCTTTCTCCTTCTCCTGCTTGTAGAAAAGGTCTGGGCAAGCAGAAACTAACACTGTGGGAAAGCACAGCCAGCCAGTGTAAACAAAAATGTCTCAAACCTCCTTCAGTAGGTGATAAAAACCCCCTAAATGTTTAGGGGATGGCTTTTTTAAGTTGCTTGTGACTTTAATAAACAAGATGGAATTGACAGCAGCTCCCAGTTACCTCTCTTTTTGGTTCTGCCTAGTGCAAATAACTTTGCCGTGAAGGGGAAGAGGAAAACCCTGAATGCCGGGGACGTGCTCTCTGCCATGGAGGAGATGGAGTTCCAGAGATTCGTGGCCCCTCTGAAGGAATCCCTGGAAGGTACCGTGCTCCGTGGGTGTCCAGGGAGTCTGAGAGGCACCGAGTCCTGTTTTCCTCGAACGCTGGACAAGCAACGCTTACTTGCCTGTCTTGTTTCTCTTCTCTTTGCCCAGCATCCTACACTGCAGTTTGCCTGGGGAATAACTAATGTGCACCTTAACGGGACTGGGATAACATTATTGCACAACTGATGAGGATTGAGAAAGTCTCATCTGCTCTCACTCCCCTATTATGTTTATCTAAGGAAAGCCATAGGTGCTGCCTGTAAATGTGACCTCCTGCGTCCTTTTCAGTATTTTTCTGCTGAAATTTAACCTGATTTCCTATGGAGCTGCTCAGCACAGCTCAGCTCGTAGGGTGAGTTGTGCTCTGAGTTCCCTGCTCCCCTCAAAAGCCGGGAGAGCAAGTGGACGTTGGACCTCAGCCACTGACCTGTCCATGCCAGCTCCAGCCCCTCACTGTTCCCTCTCCTCCAGTTTACAGGCGTGAGCAGAAAGGAAAGAAAGAGGCCAGGAAAGATAAAGACAAGAAGGCAGACTCAGAGGAGCAAGATAAGAGCCGAGAGGAGGACAATGACGACGATGACGAACGGATGGAGGAGGAAGAACAAAACGATGAGGAAGAGGTGGACAACTGAGCTGGCTCGTGGGCTGGGGCGTGCTCAGAGGGATATAAACGCTGTAAATCAACCTTGCCGTGTCCCCTCGTGTTTCCAGTAGAGCTTTGTGCTGCCCCTCTGTGGCCTGTCCCTCTTGGCCTGTAATTTGTACATAAAGGACTTGTGCTGCAGCTTTTCCCGTGGCAGGGTGGCTCCTCCCCGTGCCTGGGGGGCTTTGGCCCTCCCCAGGCTCTGGGCTTTTGATGCTGGGCTGGCTCTGAAAGAGAGGAAAAAAAGAACTGGTGGGTGTTCAGTGCAGAAACTGGCCAGGAGAACATGAGGCTCTTGAACAGGAGGGGCCGAAGCCAGTAGATCATTAATAGCTCACTTCTGGGGTGTAGAACATAGGCGATGATGTCGGGAGGCTTGGAAGCTGCACGTGGAAGCTCTTGATCCAAGTGAGCTGGTTTTTTCCCTTTGTTTCCTTGCATCCTGGCTGTGCCTTGTCCCCCTGCTGTAGTGTGACAGTGACGCTGTGTCCTTCAGCCTGAGCAGCAGCACAGGGTGGCTGGACAGGGACCGTGAGCTCACTCACTGACTCACCCAAACCGACCCAAATCCGAAAAACTCACGGTGCTGACAATGTAAACTGCACACTGGAAGTGTCTTTGAGAGCCCTGAGAGACAAAGAGGAGGTTGATTTAGAATCTGAAGCACAGTGAGGGGCCTGAATGAGGAGCAGGGCTGAAAACAGGTGGCTTTATGCAGTGCTGGGGCTGTGATAGGTCAGTGGTGGCACCGGGGTCTGGTGGTCTCACCTGTCCCCCTGCACCAGCAGCTCCTGCAGCAAGTTGAGGTGTGGTAGAACAGAATCGTGGTGGCTGATTTCTCCCCTTTTCCCAGTTGGAATGAGCTAATTCCATCCAAGGTCCCTCTGGGGCCTTCGCTGGTCATTCCAGGGACACGGATGCCTCTGGGAGGGCAGCAGGGGCAGGACGTGCCCACCCACGGGGCCCAAGTGGTTTCAGAAAAAGGTTCCTGCAAGAAAGAAGGGTTGAAAGAAGCTGGTGGTATCCCTTGTGCTCGTTTAGGTTTGTGCTCTTCCACTTGAACTGTTAATGCTGATGCCTTTCTCCCTCAGAAAGTTTTAGGTGCATTTAAAACCCCCAAGTTTTGATGATGTGCAGTTTTAAAATAGCACTCGTGAGGCATCCTGGATCCTTTCCACCAAAAAACTGTCACAGAGCTACCCACAAGAACCACCCTGCCTTGCTGCTTTTCTGGCACGCTGGATTTTCACACGCACACAAGCCCAGCTTCTGAACAGAACTGAACCAACACGGATTTTCTGCTGTCTAGTTTCTGCTGGCATTCAGTGAGGCTGTGGAAAGCCTGAGCTGATGATGTGTTCCCAGCATCTCTGACAAACACCCACCTTCCAGCTCTTTTCTTTTTTCTCTTCAGCACGTATCTGGGGTGCGTATTCTGGAAGGGAACGAGATCTAAATAAAAGCCAGGGTTTTTTTTTTTTACAGAAACGGAGTCTAGTATTTCGGTCAGTTATAAAATGAGCAGGTTGTGGTTGCGTAAGTGGGATGGGAGCATGCAGCCAAGGCAGCAGCAAATGCTCTGGGAAATGATTTCTGGAGCAGCTGATGTGGAGGAGGATGAGGGGAGGATGAAGGCTGCTGCAGCCCGGCCTCTCTGAGAGGAAGGAGGGAATTGTGGAGACTGGAAGGAACAAGGGGATTTCCAGGTCTCAGAAGCGAGGTTGGGGTGCTGATGTTTGCTGGGGGAAGGAGCCTTCAGCTCCCCCTCGCTCCAGGGAGAGGCTCTAGGCTGGCGGGGGAGATCCAGCATCTGGGTCCAGGGTTTCTGCACTGGAGGGAGTCAGGGAATGATGCTCTGCTGTGGGAGCTGCAGAATGCCCTGCACTGAACCTGATCCTGGCATCTCCCCTGCTCTGAGGGACCAAGGCAGGGGTCTGGGCTTCCCTGGGCCTGGCAGACCCCCAGCACCCCACAGCCCAGCTCCAGGTCCCTCTGCAGCACCCCAAAACCCTTCTCCACACCGCCACAGCCTCTCAGCCATGCTCCTCAAACCAAACTCTCCAGCACTCCAAACCCTCACAGCACCCCAGTGCCCTGCTCCAGCCACTCCAGAATCCTGAAATCTGGCTGCAGGTCCTCCCACAGCACCCTAGAACTGGACCCCCAGCACCCCACAACCCTGCTCCATGCCCCCCTCAGCACCCCAAAACCTGGCTCTGGGTCCTGCAGCACCCCAAAACTGCACTGCGTAGCCCTCCAGCACCCCAAAGCCTTGCTCCAGCCTCCATGAACCCCCAAAACCTGCCTTCTGGCCCCCCCACCCCCAGCACCCCAAAGCCCTGCTCCATGCCCCCCGAACCCAAAAACCTGGCTCTGAGTCGCCCTGCAACACTGCCAAACCCGGCTCCAGGTGCCCCTACAGCACCCCAAAACTGGATTGCTTGGCCCCCCGCACCCGAAGCCGTGCCCCGTGCCCCCGGAGCACCCCGAAGCCGTGCCCCGTGCCCCCGGAGCACCCCGAAGCCGTGCCCCGTGCCCCCGGAGCACCCCGAAGCCGTGCCCCGTGCCCCCGGAGCACCCCGAAGCCGTGCCCCGTGCCCCCGGAGCACCCCCAAGCAATGCCCCGTGCCCCCCCAGCCCTGCCGCAGACCCCGTCCCCCCCGCGCCGCCTTTCCCGCGCTCCGCCGCGCGAGATTTCCCGCCAGCCCCTCCGCGCGGGGCGGGGCTATGTAAATTAGGGGCGTGGCTATGCAAATCGCGCGGGCGCTGTCGCACGGCCGGAGCGGACGCGGCGATCGGTGAGTGCCGGGACCGGGAGCAGGGACCGGGACCGGGAGCAGGGACCGGAGCTGGGGTCGGGGTGTCCGGCCCTTCTCCCGTCCCCGACCCCGGCCCCTTGCAAGGCTGCCGGGGAATGACTCCAGGGACGGGGCCCGGCCGCGCTTGGGTACAGGCAGGAAGGGCAGCCCCGAGTAACGCAGCAAGGACAACCCAGGTTTTGCTCGGTTTTGTTCGGTTTATGATCGGGTTTTGCTCGGTAACCGTGGCAACGGCGGGGGAAGCACCGAGCAGCGTGTGATGCTGCGAGCTGGCGTCAGTCCTGAGCTCCCGCTTGTCCTGGGGTGTAATTGCAGACCCCTGAGCATCCCCGTTTCCATCCTGGAGCAGGAAACCTGCCCTAACAGCTTGACCTTCGTAGGGAGCTCTTAATTAATCCTGCCTGGCCTTCGTTACTGGCTGTTAATTAACCCACAGCTCCGTTGTCTGCCTGGGGAGCTCCACTTTCCGAGAACACGCAGTCCGTCCCCAGCTGGGATTTTGGGAGCTTGAATGTCCGTGGGATTTAGCTAAACAGTTGTGCGGCGAAGGCTGAGGCCACGCGGGCTTGCGTGCCCTGAAGTGCTGGGACACATCTTGCTGCCAAGATGAGACGAGAGGGAACAAACGCTCCCGGCTCGTGCGGGGCCGTCGGGAGCCGGAGCAGCGTCGGGTCTGGCTCCAGCCCGTCCCCAAAAATTGTCCGGTTGGTGCCGGTGCCGAGGGCCGGCGTGTGCCGGGTTCTCTCGCTGGGAAGTCGCTGCTCGCCCCTCGAGAGCAGCGAGGCGCCCGGGCACTGCCCCGCGGGCTGGGCGCAGCTGCGGGCTCGGGCGCCGCGGCTCTGGACTGGTCCCAGTGCGAAGGAGCAAAGGTGAAGCCGCTCTGCTGCCGAGCTGTCCTTGAACTCCTCCCGAGTGCACGGAGCAAAGCTTTAGAAAGATGATTTGGATGTTGGAGAAAGGTTAATTTGCTCTGCCGGGAGCCCTGCGGGCTCTCGGGGGGAGCAGCCCCGGCCCGGGGCGCAGCGGGTTGCGCACTGTCCCCGCTGCACGCTCCTGCAGCCCTCGCTCCGCGTCCCTGCCCTCCTTCCCCGATGTCCCCGGCTGTGCCACCGCGGTGCCCTGCGTGGGCAGCAGCTTGTCCTGGACGTGGGGCTGGGAAGGAGGACCTGCCCCGGCAGCCTGGGACCCACCCGTCCCGCTCTTATCTTGGCACTGCAATCCCACCCGGTCCCGTCTCCTCCTCGCTCCAGAGCGCGGTTTCTGGAGCTGTGGCCTCTATCTGTCCCATACAGTCAGGTGCCTCTGGTCCCACCCGGCCCCCTCCCCTCCCTCTGCTGGGATTAACTGTTTAAAGCATTTTTTGGATTCTCGAGGTGGGTTTTGTTCACTGAGCCCTTTGTTTGCCATTGCCTGGAGCCCTGCCTGGAGCCAGGCGCCTGCTGGAGCTGCCAGCTCCGGTTCACCCGAGGGCTGTCCCCTTCCCTGGAGTAAGGACTGGGGCGGCAGCTTTCCAAGGGCTAAAAATGACTTGCCAAGGGATGCCATGACGCTGCCAGCGTGCCCATCAGCTGCTCTGCATCCCCCACGAGCACCACCTGATGTTTTTATTAATGGTTTTTATACGTGTAAGCCTCTAACCAAGAGGGACCTTTCCCCATCCCCAAGCAGAAGCAATTCCTTGGGCTATGAGAGGCTCAGTTCCAGCCCTGGACTGAACACAATTCCCCTTTGTTGCAAGTGTCCTGTGCCCTGGGGTGCTCTGACAGACAGAGCTTGGCTCCACATTAGAACATCTTAAGGGTCTTGAGTGTGTAAAGGTGCAACACCTCATATTAGAGGTTTTCCAGAAGAACTGAGCCATCTCCTGCCCAGCTCCGTTACTGGCTGGTGTCGTGGGTGCCGGTGTGAAACTTTGTCCCACCTTTTCTGTGCTGTGAGCTGTGCCTCCACAGAGACTCTGATCCCAGTCTGTTCTCTGGAGAGAACTGGATGCAGGCTGGGGGTCAGCGAGGTTTACTGCGTGGGGAATCCCCCCTGGGATGGGATCAAGGCTACTCCCCTCCCTAGGGAAGCCCTGCCCTGCCCAGGATGCTCACAGGAATCCACCTGCTCTGTCTCAGCTCTGCTCCTGCCCACCTCCCTCAGGCTCCAGCTCCCAGAAATCCACGTTCTCCAGCAGGGACTTGGCTCTGTCTCCCAGGGCACCCCAGGGGTGTTTGGGGGACGTGGCCCCGTGCGAGCGGCCAGCAGAAGTCCTTGGAGCTGCTCTGCACAAACAGCCTCTTGCTGGGGTGGTGCAGCTGTTCCTCTGCAGCCGAACACCTCGTCCCAGGAGAGCTCCCTTCCCAAGGCCCCTTCCGTCGCATCCACCAGCAGCCTGGTGGTGGGAACTGAGCCCCCGTGGGAATGGAATTCTTAGTGGTTAATCACAGAATTGTTACTAGATCTGCTAGAGAAGAAAACGTTGCTGCAGAAGAAGTTTCAGCCGTGATACAGTGATAACGATTGGCTTATGTGTACGTTTTGTTACCTCTGAAATCAGTTTTGCCCAACTCCACGGGTTTTCTTTATCCAGCAGTAAGTGGCCACTGGAGCTGTGTAACTGTGAGAGTTGTGCGATAGCTTTAGAGCCCTCAGGATGACCCCGTGCCCCTCCCCTGCGCTGCCCCTGCCCTTCTGTAACTGCACCTTCACGCTGCGGCCATCAATACGTTGTGCTGCACGGAATCGTGGCGTGGCTTGGGTTGGAAGGGACCTTCAGGATCACACAGAGCAGCTCTGTATCCTCTCCGTACAAAAACTGCGTCACACAGTTTCTCAGCACTAAGGAAAAGCAAAATGAATGAAGAACGACCCTCGCGGGGCTCGGGGAAAGCAGCCTGCGGGGAGGGTGAAGGTGATTCTGCTGGGGGAGGTTGTCAGCGGCTGGAAATGGGGGTTTCGTACACAGAACAGGGGGGCTTGTGGGGAGGAGTCCCTGACATCCCTGTTAATGGGAAGGGCCGTGCTGTGACTGCTGCTGGGGGTCCTGCAGCACCTCGGGGTGCCCGGGGTGGGTGGGGTGGAGTTCCCTGGGCTTCAGCTCACGGCCTGGCACGGGACAGGGTCAGTCCTGCAGTGGCTGCCTGGATCCCAGCCCCCTCCTCACGTGTGCCAGGAGCAGCAGCTCACCAGGACCCCGCTGGTTTGTTCTGCTGTTTCAGAGTCTCCTTCCCTGACAGCAGAGCCCACCATGCAGGCAGACTCCGTTCTCCACAGCGGCTACTTCCACCCCGTGCTGCGCTCCTGGCAGTGCACGGCCACCACCTTCGACGCCTCCAACCTCATCTACCCCATTTTTGTCACGTGAGTGAGCCCCGGCTCTCGGGTCGGGGATGGGCCTGGCTCAGGGTGCCTGGCTGGGGCTGTCCCTGCTGCCCCCTGAGCTCTTAGATAGGTTCAGAGTCCCCGTGGACAAGTCTGGGAGAGGGGCTTCCTTCTCACACCGAGTCCTCATGTCTCTTGTCCCATCCACTTCCCGCAGTGACAGCCCTGATGCCGTGGAGCCAATTCCCAGCCTTCCTGGACAAGCCAGGTACGAATCCAGCCCCCCGGTCGCTGCTGTGCCCCGTGTCTGAGGAGGCATTTATGCCCTGAGCGTGAGCCAGGGGCGAGGCTTCCAACCCTCTGGGTCCTGCTTTGGAGATCCCCCAGCATCAGGCAAAGGGGGAACGTTCATCCACTAAGGGAGTGGAGGGAATCATGCAGGGAATGCTGGAAAAGTGTCAGTACAGGGAGGGTCTGGCTCTGTCCCAGAGCGCGCCCAGGCTGCGTGGGCTGGGCACACGGGGAGGCTGGAACTGAACAGCAGCAGCCAGAAAACCTCTGCAAGGACGTGGGGTCTGTCCTGCGCTGGATCCCACTGGACTGGCAGCTCCCATCTGCATTTCTGCCACATTAGCAGGGCTTTGGGCGGGCGTGCCTGATGGGAAGGGGGGCTGGATCTGCAACAGGGACACCGAGATAAGGGATCCACGGGCAGGCTGTGCCCATCCTCCCAGAGCAGGGTCCATGCCGGGCAGACAGCGCTCCTGGAGCCCAGAAAAGGGCTCAGATTGTTCCTCCCAGTGCTCAAGCAACACCTCCCCTGCACCTCCAGCCACCGCCTGGTGCTGCCGGATGGCTCCCAGAGCAGCATCCCAGGGCCAGGCCAGCTCTCCCCACGGAGCAGGTCTGGGTGCCTGGCAGCTGCTTCCCTTTGCCCTGCTCAGGTACGGGGTGAACAAGCTGGAGGGGATGCTGCGGCCCCTCGTCGAGGACGGCCTCAAGTGTGTGCTCATCTTTGGGGTGCCCAGCAAGGTCCACAAGGTCAGTGCACGTGTGTGGGGGTGCTGGGGTAGCCACAGGGCTGTCGGAGCAGTTTGGGGCTGGGCAGGGGGGGTCTCCTGATCAAACAGGAGCAGCTTGGGCTCTCTGGCTGTGCTTACAGCCCACTCAGCACAGCAGACGGGGATGGGACGTTGCAATGACACCCAGAAAGCCCCCAGAGCTCTGCGGGTGACCCCGAAACCTGCCCTCGCTGCCCAGAGGCAGCTTCTCCGTCGCCCTTTTCCCTCAGTGGGGTCACACCATGCGGCCTTCCAAGGTCCCACACTTCAGGAAATGCTTCCTGGGCAGAGCCGCGGCCACGGAGGAGCCGGTGGGAAATGCCAGCTGCGCACGCTGAGGTGTTCCTGTCCTCACAGGACGAGAGAGGCTCTGCTGCCGATGCCGAGGGCACTCCTGCCATCCAGGCCATCAGGAAGATCCGCTCCACCTTCCCGGAGCTGCTGATTGCCTGCGATGTCTGCCTGTGCCCTTACACCTCGCACGGGCACTGCGGTGAGCACGGGCCGCGGGGCTGGGCTGCGCTCCGGGCCTTTTCCTGCCTCTGGGATTTGCCATTTTCTGCTGAGGGTCTGGCCAGCTCCTGCTCCAAGACCTGGCTTCCCTGTACTGGTGTGGTTGAGCCTGGGCGACCTCTCCTGGGTTTCGACCACAGGGTGGGAGGCACAGCTGGTTCAGACCCTCCCTCAGGCCAGCTGAGTCTGAGCACCCCTCCGTGTCCCCCACCTCTGCCTTCCCTTCCCTGGAGCACCCACGTGCTGTGCCCAGGCCCCGGAGGGCTCCCGGTCCTTATCCACCTCCCTTAACACATCGAGTTCCCCACTCCTGCTCTGAGCTCGTCCCCAGAGCCACACTCCCCCCTGGGGACCGAGGCTGTCCCTCCCCTGCGTAACCCCGGGTTTGTCTCCCAGGCATCCTGCGCGAAGATGGCACCATCCAGAACGAGCTCAGCTGCCAGCGGCTGGCGGAGGTGGCGCTGGCTTATGCCAAAGCAGGTGGGGAGCCCCGGGCAGCGACAGCCCAGTTCGGCTCTCACAGAGCCGCCCCTCTCTGGCTTTGGGCAGACCCAAAAGCAAACCGGGCCTGGCTCCAGCCGGGAGCGCTCCCCTGCCCTGCCCGCGCTGTTCCCGGCAGCGCCGCAGCCTCGGGTGCTTCCCAACGTCCCCGTCCTGTCCGTCCCTGCAGGCTGCCACATCGTGGCCCCCTCGGACATGATGGACGGGCGCATCGCGGCCATGAAGCAGGCGCTGATCTCCAACGACCTGGGCAACAAGGTGAGCCGGGGACCCGCGTGTGCCACGGGCAGGAGCCACGTCCACGGGAGGCTGCAGCACGGCGGGGCAGGGCGAGTGGCAGGAGGGGCAAACCCCCGCCTTGGTGCCACGGGCACTTCCCCGCCCCGGCGCACGCAGGACGGGAATGTCCTTGGCTGGGCCCAGGCACGCTGAGGCGCCAGGCCTCTGGCAGGGGGAGGATAAAGCAGCCGTGGGAGGGAACCTCTGCTGTCCCGAGCTCATGGCCCTCACGGCCCCTCTCTGCCCTGCAGGTCTCGGTGATGAGCTACAGCGCCAAGTTCGCTTCGTGCTTCTACGGCCCCTTCAGGTGGGTCTGTCCCTCTGCCAGGTGTGCCCAGCTGGGGCCAGGCTGGCTGGGAGTGCATTCCCAGGGGGTTATTTGGGAAAGGGGCTTGCCCGGAGCCTGGGCCACACCTGGGGCCACACTGGTCACTTTGCAGCACCCTTCTCCTACTTCTCCATGCAAAAAGGAGACAAGTGCACCTTGCCCAGGAGAGGCTGGCTGGCGGGAAGGTCACTGAAGGGTGATTTTCCACCCCACCCCTTCACCTGCTTGTCTGGGGTGCTGGTGGCAAGGCAGGCAGAGAGGGAGCTGCCTGCAGCTTCCCGGAGCAGTCAGGAGTCACAGGTCAGTGTTGCTCCACAGGGTGACTTCAGGGACAAACCTCAGCTTAGTCAGCTGTTAGACCTTGTCCCAGAAACAGCCTGACCCTGGCGGGGTATCCCCAAGGAACCTACCTTGGAAAAGAGCCTGACACAGTTTTACCCAGACTCTGGGCATGGGGAGGGCAGTGGGTGTTGAAACAGTTCCCAGGGCCAGCCTGGGCCTGTAGGACCTCCCAGAGCAGTCCCTGGGTGCTGAACTGGGTCGGGAGTGCCCCCTTTTTCTGGCTCAGTGACTCAGATGCTTGTCCTGGCCTGTCCTCCTGTTTCTGAAGCTGTACAAGGTGGGAGGCAGCGGTTCCTCACCCCCTGCCCTCTGTCCCTCTGCAGGGACGCGGCGCTGTCCAAACCCGCCTTTGGGGACCGGCGCTGTTACCAGCTGCCCCCGGGCGCCCGGGGCCTGGCCATGCGCGCTGTGGTGAGTGTGGGGCTGGGGCTGTGGGGTGGGACACCCTCTGTGGGGTGAGTGTGGGGCTGGGGCTGTGGGGTGGGACACCCTCTGTGGGGTGAGTGTGGGGCTGTTGCTGTGGGGTGGGACACCCTCTGTGGGGTGAGTGTGGGGCTGTTGCTGTG
>VZTD01001941.1:481525-494155 GCA_013397725.1 Rhagologus leucostigma
GTGGGATTATGGCTGTGGGGTGGGACACCCTCACTGGGGGCTGGGTGATCACATCAAGCAGGGCTTGGGGAGAGCCAAGAGGGTGGGAGGTAAATGGTCAAGGGTCTTCCCCTTGCATGAGCCAAAGAAGCACGAGGCCCTCCAGCCTGGCAGAGCTGGTTGGTCCCAGCGTGTGCCCGAGGACCGGGCGCTGCGAGCTGTGCACTTGCTGTCCCCGTGCCCGGCTGTGGCTCGGCGTGTCAGGTCCAGGGACACGCAGCCATCAGCTCTCCCCGGGCACCGCATGTGTGGCGAGGGAGCACTAGCCCCCTTCACCGTGAGGGGCTCCCAGCCTCCTGTGATCCCTCCTGGGAAAACAACCAGCGGCTCCGAACTGCTGGGGAAAACCAGCCTGTTCTTGTCCCCGCGCTGCCGCGGCAGGACCGGGACGTGCGGGAGGGCGCGGACATGCTGATGGTGAAGCCGGGGATGCCCTACCTGGACCTCGTGAGGGACGTCAAGGCTCGGGTAAGCTCCTGCCGGGCAGGAGGAGGGCTCTGGGGAGGGGCCGTGGGTTCTGTGTGCCGGGGCGGGCGCTGCAGCACGGCGGGGGTGTGCGGGGTTGCTGTCCCCGCCGCTGACCCGCTCCCGCAGCACCCCACGCACCCGCTGGCCGTGTACCACGTCTCGGGGGAGTTCGCCATGCTGTGGCACGGGGCGCAGGCCGGCGCCTTCAGCCTGGAGGCGGCGGTGCAGGAGGCGATCACGGCCTTCAGGCGCGCAGGTGAGGCTGCGGCCCCCGTGTCCCCTCTCCATCCCCCCCCCGTTGTCCCCCCGGGCTGGCTCCAGCGTCTCGTCTCTCCGCAGGGGCCGACATCATCATCACCTACTTCACACCGCAGCTGCTGCGCTGGCTGCGGGAGGCGGCGGGCCGGCCCTGAGCGCGGCCATTGCGGCCGGGGCGGGTTTTCCGGGATGGGCGGGTTTTCCGGGATGGGAGGGAATTCCGGGATGGGAGGGAATTCCGGGATGGGAGGGAATTCCGGGAGGGGCGGCACTTCCGGGCAGCGGCGCAGGTGGGCCCCGGCACCGCGCGCCCCCCCAGCCCGGAGCCCCNGGCGCCGGGGGGACACCGCGAGTCTGCACCCGCGTTCCACCGGTGCTCCCGCCCCGGACATCCCGGCTGCGCCCCGGACCCTCTCCCCAGACCCCCCGGCCGTGCCCCGGACCCTCATCCCGGATCCAGCCCCGGTGCCCCCGCCCGCCCCGTGTGCAGCACCCACGTGGGGAGTGTCACTGCCCCGGCCTGGCAGAGTTCGCCCCTGTGGCTCAGAGCAGGGTTTGCCCTCCCTGCCGCATCGCCATGCTGACCCCAGAGGGGCCCTGAGCCCCGCCGGAGGGACGCCGACACTTGGACTGAGGTGGACAGAGGGCTGGGGTGCCCGCAGCCCTCTGCCGTGACCGGCACCGCGGGGCTCGGCTGTGTCCCCGGGCGTTGCTGAGGCCATGCTCAGGCTGCGCCTGCTGACCTGGGACGTGAAGGACACGCTGCTGCGGCTGCGGCAGCCCGTGGGCCAGAGCTACGCGGCCGAGGCCCGGGCCCACGGGCTGCAGGTGCAGCCCGAGGCTCTGGGGCGCTCCTTCCGAGAGGTGTACGGAGCCCAGAGCCGGCGCTTCCCCAACTACGGCCGCGGCCAGGGGCTCAGCTCCCGGCAGTGGTGGCTGGATGTCGTCAAACAGAGCTTCAGGCTCTCGGGCGTGCAGGACGAGGCAGCCCTGACGAAGCTGGCGGAAAAGCTCTACGGCGACTACTGCAGCTCCCACAACTGGGAGGTGCTGCCGGGAGCCGCCGAGACCCTGAGCCGGTGCCGCCAGCTCGGCTTCCGCATGGGAGTCGTCTCCAACTTCGACAGCCGGCTGGAAGTCATCCTGTCGCAGTGCGACCTGCGGCACCACTTCGAGTTCGTGCTCACCTCCGAGGCCGCGGGCTTCGCCAAGCCGGACGGGAGGATCTTCGAGCAGGCGCTGCGGCTCGGCGGGGCCCGCCCGGAGCAGGCGGCTCACATCGGGGATGACTACAGCCGGGATTACCGGGCAGCCCGAGCCGCGGGCATGCACGGCTTCCTGCTGCGGGCGGCCGGGCAGGGCGAGGGGCCAGAGGTGCCCCCCGAGCACGTCCTGCCCACGCTCAGCCACCTCCTGGCTCGTATCGAGAAGGGGTAGCTGCGGTTCGGAGGGGTCCGGTGCTGCTGCCGAGTGCTGAACTGTCCTCGCACGGGATTTCTTGCTGCCAGGTGGGCAGGGAAGAGCAGCGAGCGAGTCCGAGCTGCCTGTGGAACAGGAGGAGTGTTCATGCAATAAAACATTTCTGACACCCAGCAGTGGTGCTGATGTGTCTCGTGGCTCTAAAAACACCACAGAGCAGGGACAGCAGTGGTGTCTTCCCCTAATGGGGCTGGGACTGGGTCACTCTGGAGGCTCATTCTGGCAGGAGATGGAGGCAGATACTGAGGTTTATCCCTTCTCAGTCACCCCAGGAACAGGCTCAAGCATCCCCCAGTGCAAGTGCTGGCACTGTCCCAGGGAAGATCTGCCCACACAGAGCACCCAGGACACCCCTGCCCAGGCTCTGCACATCCCAGCTTTGCCACCTCACCACCATGCCCCCCTTCCCCACAGCGATGGGCAGGCAGGAGGTGCCTGCAGGTCTCCTGCTGTGGGCAAAACAGTCCGGAGTTGGGCAATTTCACTTAATGAATTGCCAATTAACAAACTTCACTGATTTGGGTAGTGAGAAATAAAGATGACCATTTTAAATGCCTTTCTGTGGCTCAGCTCCAGGCCTACACCTCTCCTTCCTCCCTGCCTGCTGCCATCAGCTCCCTGTGTTTGTCTCTTGTTACTCTCAAACCCCACTCCCTTGGGACACTCAGGTTTGGTTTCTTTCTGCTGCTCTTTGCTTGTTCCTCTGCTCAGACATGGCCACAACCCCTCAGCAGTGCCCCCGTCCCAGCATGGTTCAGCCCCCTGCACTGTCCCTGCTCTGCAATGGGGTAGCTCCCCCCAAAAGTGTCTCCAGCTGTGTCCCAATCAGAGAATCACAGAATCACTTCAGCTGGAAAAGACCTTTAAGATGGAGTCCAGCTGTTCCCCCAACACTGCCTAGGCCACCATTAAACCATGTCCCCAAGTGCCACATCCACAATGCCTTTTAAACCCCTCCAGCAATGGTGACTCCATCACTGCTCTGGGCAGCCTGTGCCAATGCCTGACCACTCTTTCAGTGAAGAAATTTTCTCCGGTATCCAACCTAAACCTCTCCTGGCACAACTTGAAGCTGTTTCCTCTTGTCCTTTCACTGTTGCTTGGGAGCAGAGCCTGACCCCTACCTGGCTCCACCCTCCTGTCAGGGAGTTGTAGGGAACGGTATGTTCCTTTCCACGGGCCTCCTCCCTGCCATTTCTCCATACATACCCCTTACTATTTCTCCCCTTTTCTCCAGCCCACCAGCGGGCTGGAAAGCTGCCTTTGGTGGGGCAGAAATTAAACAATTCACCTAAGAGCAGCTGGCCCAGCCAGGCATTCCCAGACCCCTCACCCCAGCACGGGGTGCAGGCTCCGGGAGGAGAGGAAAGCTGCGGAAAACACGCGAGAAACAGGTGTGGTGTGAAGGCAGGTGTTGTCTGAAGGCCCCTGTACACAGCCCACAGCCCTGCCCGGGCTCCTTCCCCCCGGGCACACACAGAGCACGCACAGTCACACACGGCCACGCTCACGGGGCGAGCGAGATGCTCTGGTGCGCCACGGCGAAGACGGGGTAGACGGGCTCCGCGAAGGCCTCGTGGTGGGAGAAGAGGATGGCGCAGGAGTCGGGGTCGTAGAAGAGCAGCTCTCCGCCCGCAAAGTCCAGCAGGACCCCGATCTCTGCCGGGGCCTTGATCAGCTCCACGGGCTGGGGCTGCTCCGCGTGCAGGAACCGGAATTCTTTGTCGTAGCGCGAGAACACCCAGGAGGCAGCGTTGAAGCCCAGGCGGCCTTCGTTGGCAGAGCCCTTCCTGGGCACGGAGCTGTAGCAAACCCCCAGCTTGTAGGCACAGCTCTGCTCCACGCTGACCTTCCAGGCACAGACCCCCGCGTGGAAAGGTGCAGTGGCCAAAGCGTTGGGCCAGTGGTCAAACCGCTCAGGGCAGTCCGAGTCCACCTTTGCTTTCTTGGGGCTGAAGGTCAGGGTTCTCTTGTCTTCCGACAGGCTGAGGTGGGGGCTCAGGGTTTTCTCATCGATGTGAATCTCCTGTGAGCCTGCAAGAGAAGCCACGTGGTGAGCACTGACTCGGTGGCCACCATCTGAACCACCTGAGGTAGTTGTGGCCATCAGAAACACAAGGGCAACCACCCTCTCCTCACACATTGCTCCCAAGGCCCCATCTGCTCCCCGGGGTGGCAGTGCTGGGGGCTCAGGCTGGGTGCCACAGCTCCTCCTCTCAGCCAGGGCCAGAACAAGGCAGAGACTCCCCAAAGCCCACACTCACCAGACACCTCTCCACCTTGCACTAGAAGCCCTGCTCATCTTCCTCTGACCCTGGCCTGACTCCCCACAAGACAGAACTCAGCAGGTTTGGTTCACCCCACTTTTGGGAGAGATTCAAATCTCAGTTTGTTTCCTTTCCCACCCTCACGGTGGGTGAGCAGGACCTGGCTGCTCCTCCCCCAGCCAGGGGAGCCAAGAGCCTGGCAAGAATGGGAGGGCTGTGTGCAGAAAACCTGCAAAGCTGGAAAAACAGGACTGGAGAGGGCAGGGCAGGGAAATCTCTTTCCTGCTACAAAGCCCGAGGTGTTGATCAACCCACCCTGAGGTGCTGGGAGCAGCAGTGGGGGGAGGTGGCACGGCTGTGGCTGGATCTGGCTTTGCTGTGAAAGAAGGGGGTGCCCAGCTGCACAAACCCAGCCAGCAGCAGCCCGGGCTGAACCAGGCTGGCCAGAGGACACTGCACCCACTGTGGGTCTGCACCACTTCAAAATCATGGAATCCTAGGATTGTCAAGGTTGGAAAGACCTCTAAGGTCACGGTGCCCTGCCCTGGGTGCATGCTTCCCCCTGAGACCCCTCAGTGGCTCTGTGGACTGTGGAATTGCACGCGTGTGTCCCTCACTCCCTAAATTTGTGAAGCAGGGATGAGGCTGATGCCCAGAGGACCCACCTGCTCCCAAGGAGACCCAGTTCCTGCCAGCAGGCGCCCCTCCTAGCCCTGCCTTCCCCCACCCTCACTTCACTAATTTTAGGTCTTAAACCACCATGGAAACAGGGCTGGAGTGGGTGAGTCAGTGGTTCTCCCAGCCCTGCCAGCAATTCTACCCTGTCACACCAGCGCCAGCCATTGCCCAACACCGTCTGCTCAGCATCCAGCAGGATGAGCCCTCAAAGAACCAAAGGACGACCTGAACAGGGTCATCCCAGAGCCCAACCCGCTCCAAGACCCAGGTCAGCATCCCTCTAACAGCAAACAACACCCAGCAGCAGCAGCAATGCTCCAGGGTTTCCTCGGGCTGCACCTGCCCAGGTGCTCCCTGGCAGATGAACTGAGGCTGAATTATCCCTTTGCAAGTCAGTGCCACGCACCTGTGCATCTTAGCTAGGAGTTACTGCAAGCAAGAGTGAGCCCAAAGAGGAGCTGAAGCCAGCAATTCCTTCAGCAGGAGCTGCCAGCCTCATTCATCTGATGATTTATTTCCCCACACAGCAGCCAAACCTGAGCTCTCCACAGGGTTCTGGGGCTGCCCACGCTGCTGGGTGCAGGGCGGCTTTCCAGGAAGCCAAATGCTGCTCTGAATTCATAGAAAACAGAGCAGCACCAGACTTTATCTTCCTCTGGCAGAAGAAAGGCACTAAGCCTCCTGTTGTGCAACACACAGCTAACCCAGGGCTGCATTCTGGTGGTCCGTGCAGGGAAACACCACCCCAATGACACCCACGTTGCTTTGCTGTGGAATTGCAGTTCCAGGGGAGCATCTGAGGGAGGGGAAGTGCTGGCAAAGGAACAGCAGAGTAATTCAGATCAGCAAATTTTGCCCCTCACACAAGTGTTTTGTCACGATTAAATCTGGATTTTCACATACAATCCTGATGGATGATTCCACCGGGAATTCATCTCGCCCCCAAGTCTATTTTCACTGTGCCCTGTATCCATCGGGGTGGCCTTGGGACATGAGGGATACTGGGACAATAAATTCCCATGGCTAACAGCTCTGGGAAGCACATTCGTGTGAGCTGCAGCACATCTGACTGCTTTCAAAAATCTGAGTTCCCACAAACGGAGATCCCTCCCAAAACGGTGCCAGGAGATTTACATCATCTCGTGGTGTAGGGAAGAAGCTGCCAACCCCAAACAGAAGTGATGCAGAAGCCTGGATGCCAAGTGAGGGCATCAAAGGAATCGTGTTTATTTTTGAGAGTGAAATGGAGGCCCTTTTGCAGCTGCTTTCCAAGTTTTTGAGAGGTTAGGGAGCGAGCCATCAAGGCTCGGAATTTTCTGCTTTCAAGCAAATAAACAAGGCAGCCACCTGCTCACCTGCCTTTGAGAGAAGGGACCACAGAGTGACACTTAACATTCCTGTGTCTTAAGGAAAGCTCAGGCCACTGCAGTTAATAGTAAATCTCTAAGGCTTGGTCCACGGCGGACTGTGGGCTGCAGAGATCCACAAGGATACACCAGGCATCCTCAGCATGCAGTAAGGACATGTGAAATGTAACCACACACTCAAAAAAACCCAAACAGAACGAGATTCCTGTGTAATAAGTGCCTCAGCACACTCACCACAAGAATAGAATAGCTTAAAGTCATTACATTTCACAAGGATGCTGTTGGGAGAGGAATCCTGAAAAACTCCATGTCACAACAAAGAAAATTAGGGAAAGGCTTCTTGCTTGACTCCATGGCTCTGAACATTGAGAACCTGCTTGACTGATCCTTTCAGGAAGAATTTCTTCACTGAATGGGCTGGTAAATACTGGAAGGGGCTGCCCAGGGAGGTGGTGGAATGATCATCCCTGGAGGTGTCCAAGGCATGACTGGATGTGGCAGTCAGTGCTCTGGGCTGGGTGACAAGGTGGTGATCACAGGTTGGATTTGATGGTCTTAGAGGTCTTTTCCCAACCTGAACAACTCTGGGATTCCGTGTGACACTGTCAGTGCAGCCCTGCAGGGGCTGGCATAGAATCACAGAGTGATTTGGGTTGGAAGGGACCTTAAAGCTCACCTAGTCCCAAACCCCTGCAGGGACACTTTCCACGACTGCCAGCACTCACAGATTCCAAAGAGGGAAATGAATCACAAAGGGACAGCAACACCAGAGTTTGCAGCAGAAGAAACACATGATGGTAGTGCTTGGTAGGTGCAGATTCTCAAGCTAATACTTAAAACCATGAGAGCAATAAAAGCCTGAAGTGCAGACCTTGGAGAGGGGCCTGGAAACAGGGAAAAACTGGAAACAGCTCATCAGAATCACAGCAAGATGAGCAGAAATCAGAAGTTTGTACAGAAGCTTTGGAAAAACCACCCTAGGGATTGTTTAAAAGGCAAATTATGAAGGATGTTGCCACCTCTGAGAAACAAAAATACGTTTGAAATACTCTAACAACAGACTGAAAGCCAGAGTAAAAGCAAACATTTCTCAACAGCCATCCAAGCACATCACAGCCGGAGGAAAAACATCTTTCCCTGCTTAACACAGCCAGCATCAACCAGGTAAACCAGTCCCAGAGCCCGTCAGGGGCCTGGCAAATGCCTCCCGTGCAGCCTCAGCTGTACAGCAGGAGCTGAGCCAGAACCACCGGCTCGTGCACAGCCACAACCTCAGCTTGCGATCAGAAAGCTGCTCCACCTACTCACTGCTCCCTGCACTGGTCAGTCTCACAGACTCCCCACGGATGAAATCACCCTCTCAAAGCCCCCAGCAGCCCAGTGCTAAACGTTGTCAACAGGGATTTCTGTGACAGAGATTCGCACAGCAGCATCAGCTTCACTGCTGGCACCAAGAGACCCAGGAAACAGCGAAAGAAACCACACAACGTTAAAGCCACAGAGCTGATAAAACACACAATCTTTTCAAACTCCAGTTCTTCCCTGAGCCACAGCCTGCTTGGACCTGTTGCTTCCCCTAAACCCCCCACAGCTCCCCTGAGTGGAGGGCTCCAAGAAAAAAAGCAGGGGCTGGGAGAGCAGAGGGGCAGGACACAGCATGAGGAAGTTTTGGAACAGCATGAGGGTATTTCTTTGGGCACAACACGAGTGACGGTGCAGGAATCCCTGGAGCACATGAGATGTGAGTGAGACACTGACCTGCGAGGCAGCAGAGCACAGCAGAGGCCCACAGTCGATGCAGCAGTGGACTCTGAACACAGGTCTGATTAAAGTTTAACTTCAGGGACTCCTGTGGCTCCAAGATTCCCTCCGCCACCTCTGTCCTAGCAAAGGGAAACAAGAGTTGTTTCAAAATACAATGATTTGTTGTACTGGGAGGTGTTTATAAAGATCACGAGGAGGTATGGCAGAGGTTAAAGAGGAGCTCTGGCTGCAGGGGTGCCTGGGCCAGCTCTCACCCTGAGCGATACTTTCGGTTGGCTTTGCTTACAGTTCCTCGTGAAAGGGCTGCAGTGTTGTAAAACACATCCCAGCAGCCTGAGCCAACAGCTCCTCACTCAGCAGACACAGGGTAAATAAATGTGTCTGAGAGCAGCCACCAGGGTACCGGGGGAGCAAAACGAACAGGCAGAGAATCAGATTTCCCTCTCTCGCCAGAGCCCCGCGGTCTGAGCACAGAGCAAGCCAGGACACGAGATTTCACTCAGCACAGAGCCAGGGGTCTGCTGGCTCCTGCAGCCTGCAGCACCCACAGAACTCGTGGTTGTGAGGACAGGCTGTGGCACAGGCTGCTGGGGATGTGCTGTGGCACATTCCATACTCTCCACAGGCACAGATACCCCCACAGGCCCTCTGGGCAGCACAGTGCAGCCAGGGCCAGCACCCTCGCAGCAGCCACAGAAATAAAGAACTTAAATAAAATTAAACAAAAACACAGCCACCAAGGTGCTTCCTCAGGAAGAGCAGCCCGGTGTCACCAATGGGGCTGTTGGGGACACTGACACCTGCACCTGGCTCTCCCTGCCCGTGCAGAGCCGGCGAGGTGCTGTGCCAGCCACCCCCAGCACGGAGCACAGACCATCCCACCTCCTGCCAACAGCCTGGCACAGGCCTGCTCCATCCCCCAGCAAGCCCTGTGGTTTTCTAAGGAGCTGCAGAGGTTCTCCCATAAGCAAGGACTGCTGCTCTGGTGAAGCACACGGAGCATCTCCAGGTGCAGCACAGCACATGGAGCAGAGACAAGAGGCCACGCTGGCATCTCTGCGCTCTGTCCTCGCCCACAGCAAAAGCAGCACGAAGGACAAAAGAGGTGTCATGGGGTGCCTGCGCCACGGCACACAGCACAGGAGCTGTGGGGATGCAGGTGTGGAGCAGGAGCAGGGAAAGCTTGGAGCGGGGTCAGGGAAAGGACCAGGAGCAGCCGGGTACTGACCTCTCGAAGATCTCTTGCTCTGCACGCTGGGGACAAGGAGAGAAAGAGTCACCACAGCTGAAATCCCCACAGATGACACCCCAAACACAGCAAACCTGGGACCCAGGGAGCAGTGTTCCCCTTCCTGACCCAGAGAAGCCACCCCTCACCCCAACACCAGCTCTGGGGAGGAGGGGAGCATCCAACGTCCATTTTCTTCCGCTGCAGCACTTTCCAACTCAGAAAATGAGTGGGAATGGCTGAAGGCAATACATTGCACAGGTGGCTGGGGCACTGTCTGCTGTCTCTTCCCTGCCCCACCCCACCAGGGCAGGCTGCAGGAACAGCCTGTGCTCCCAGCAAACAACCCCAGGGCTTTCAGCAAAGGGGGAGGCTGCAGAGGGACAAAGCCAGGAGTCAGGTGACCTCGTGGACAGTCCCACTTGTTTCTGTACCTGCTGGGCATGAGGCATTCTCAAGATACAGCAAAGTGATAAGAAAATACCTGATCCCTGCTCACATCCAAGCAGGGCACTTTGCGTGCCTTCAGCTTCCCTGTGGCATGGCACGCGTTGATTCCAGATAGGCACAAGTACCAACACCAACAATCCAAGGGGGAGAACACGTGAACCCCTAATTCCCCTCCAAAAGGAGAAACTGAGGGTGTGGCTGTTCTCTGCCACAGGCAGCTGATGGATCCTGCTCTCCAGCCTCTCCTCTTTATGCTGCAGCTACAGCCCAGCACACCGAGGCAGAAACTGCCTTTCCCATCAGAGGAACATCTGCCCTCTTTCCATGGGATTGGGCCTGTTTTCCAAGCCGAGCTGCTGTTCCCCTGCTCACAGAGTTACACGTGGGAAGCAGAGGCTTAGCACGGTGGTGCAAGGCAGACCTGCTCACATCTGAAATGAGAGGAATCACTCGGGTGAACCCAGATGATTCAATAACCAGAGAAGGAACTGAGCAAGGGGAAGCACAGGCTGCTTTGCACGGCAAATATCCCTAACAGGGCTAAGCCAGGCAACACAGGGGACTTTCCAGCAGAGCTGCAGGTGCTTCCAAGGGTCAGTTTTTGATTAAAACTGCACACAATACTAGAAAATGAATGGCACAAGCAACACTTGTAAGAGCAGCTCTCAACCCAGAGCTGTCCTGGCTGTCCAGCCTAAGGGCAGCTACAAGCCCAGAGCTTGGAGACCTGAGCCTGGGTGATTCTGGACCTCACTGCAAGCAAGAGCACGATCGGGCAGAGCAGATGCTCTAGGAACCACGAGGAAACCACAGGGGCTTATCGGGACCAGGTCAAGGAGGCTCCCTGAGCCAGGCCTGCAGATGTACGTCCTGTCCCACCTGTGCCTCCCTGCCATCAGCACAGCAGCTGCTGAACACCACATTTAAATCCTGCAACAAAATGTCCAGGTCAGCTCTGGGCTGCCTGACTCCCAGTACTCACCAGCAGGCCCTGGTCATCCAGGTTGGTGATCATGTCCACCAGGTAGGTGCGGAGGGCACCCAGCTTGTGCAGAGCCTCCGTCCAGTGCACCTGCTGGGTGAGGATGCTCTGGTGCGCCCGCTCCTCCTCGGCGTGCACCCTCTCCAGCAGCCGCTGCTCCTCGTTCTCACAGGCCTTCCCCACGAAGAGCAGCCTCTGGATCACCAGCTCCCGCGCCGCGCTGGCCGCGCTCTGGCACCGCAAGGACACGGCAGGAGCATCAGCTCTGCTCCAGCCCCAAGAAGAGCCCCAGCTCCTTCTGCCGGCTCTCCTTGGGCTCAGCCATTAGTGCTACTCTGTTAACTGAGCCCAGGCCACAGCACCTGGCATACCGGTCCTAAACCTGTCCACTGCCTCCTCAGCCAGCCCCAGTACCTAAGTGACAACCTGCGAGGGACCAGAGTCCTGTCCCTCAGCAAATCTCCATAGATTCACTGTTGGTGAGAAACATGAGAACAGGCTGAGACAGCTGGGGGTGTTCAGCCTGAAGAAAAGGTTCCAGGGAGAGCTCAGAGCCCCTGCCAGGGCCTAAAGGGGCTCCAGGAGAGCTGGAGAGGGACTTGGGACAAGAGCCTGGAGAGACAGGACAAGGAATGACTTCCCACTGACAGAGGACAGGGATAGATGGGATACTGGGAAGAAATTGTTCCCTGTGAGGGGAGTGAGGCCCTGGCACAGGGAGCCCAGAGAAGCTGTGGCTGGCCCATTCCTGGAAGTTTCCAAGGCCAGACTGGATGGGACTTGGAGCAACCTGGGATAGCAGAAGGTGTCCCTGCCCATGGTGGAGGGTTGGAACTGGGTCATCTTTAAGGTTCCTTCCAACCCAAACCAGTTTGGGATTCTATGATTCTATCACCGTCCTTTGTCCTCATCCTCAGTGACAGCAAGGAACAAATAAACCCAGGAATTCTAAGGCACTGATCCTAGTGGGATGTTTGATAGCTGTACACTCACACCATTGTCTGTGCACATTTTTTAGGCAAATGAAGCGGGAATTGCAGGCACACCCTGGCACTCCATTTCCACAGCCACATCCCGACGATGCCCCCCGGGAGCTGAGCATCCCTGCCGGGAATGGCGAGCAAGGAGCAGGCGGGGCCAGCCCCAGGGACTCACCAGGACGCCCTGGTCCTTGGCAGGCAGCACCTCGTCCACGTGCCGGGCGATGGCCGCGCTCTGCAGCTGGAGCCGCTCGCACCGCTCCACGAGCTTGTTCTGGGACACGGAGCAGCGCGGTGATGGATGCGGGCCCGGACGGGGCCCCGAGCCCCCCTGCAGCACCCCACAGAGAGCCCCCTTCCCCACGGGGGACCCCTGAACAGCCCCACACCTGCCAGGAGCCCCTCGCAGAGCCCCCATCCCCATCCTTGGGTGGGCCCACACGCCCCAGGGGTTCCCCAGAGAACCCAGCTCCCCGTGGGAACACCCGCACGGCCCCACACCCTGCCAGGGACCCCCACGGCCCCACACACACCCAGGGACCCTACACCCCATCTGGGACCTCCACACCCTGCCAGGGACCCTCACGGCCCCACACACCCCATCTGGGACCTCCACGGCCCCACACACCCCACCTGGGACCTCCACACCCTGCCAGGGACGCCCACGGCC
>VZTD01001941.1:495007-513636 GCA_013397725.1 Rhagologus leucostigma
GGTGAGTGCGCGGCGGGGCCGGGCCGGGCCGGGCCGGGCCAGGCTAGGCTAGGCTGGGCCGTGGGGCTGCCCCCGTACAGGGACGCGGTTCTTCACAAACCTTTCCCGAGGGCTGCCCCGCCTCGCCCCTGCCAGCCTGCCCTACATGGCACTTGAGGGGCTCCCTCGGGATGCTCCCACTGACCCTCACAGGGTCACCCCTATCCACAGGGACTCGGGATGCTCCCACTGACCCTCACAGGGACACCCCTATCCATAGGGACCCGGGATGCTCCCACTGACCCTCACAGGGTCACCCCTATCCATAGGGACTCGGGATGCTCCCACTGACCCTCACAGGGTCACCCCTATCCATAGGGACTCGGGATGCTCCCACTGACCCTCACAGGGTCACCCCTATCCATAGGGACTCAGGATGCTCCCACTGACCCTCACAGGGACACCCGTATCCATAGGACCCGGGATGCTCCTGTTTAACCCCACAGGCCCCCCATTTAACCCCTGTTCAATCCACAGAGACCTGCCAGCACCGCCGTGGGGTCACCCCCAGCCCGAGGAACCCAGGATGTCCCCCATCCTCCCCAAAGCCGGTCAAACACCCTTCTTGAAGGGATGCTCTTTCCCCTGTGAGGATGGGGCAGCTCTGCTGGGGTCCCTGTGCTGCTGCTGTGGTTGCTGATATTCCCTGTCCCACGGTACAGGTTTCACTGCAGAGCCTGGACAGGTGGAGGCAGCAGCGTGGCTTATTTTTTTAAAAGTGATTCAGTAAAAAACTTGTTTGATTTCTGTCAAGCAATGCGTTTGGGGGGAAGGGAGGATGAGGGGATCCTCCAGCGTGAAACTCAGGCTGCTGGAGGTGAAACTTGGTGTGGATCACTTGTTGTAGGATCCCTGAGTTTTTGGAGCTTTGTGGTGGAGCAGGTGCTGGATAAACGTGTGTTGGGATACAGACAGCAAAACCTTGGATGAACATCCTTCCTGAGCACTGTTCTCATCCAGGATGCAGAAAAATCTGCTCTTTCTTGCAGTGGGGAAGAGGCAGGAGAGCCCAGTGAGACACAGGACAGAGCTCCCACCTTCCCTGCAGCCTCCCCCGGCCTCTGGCAGCTGCCTGTGAGCTGATGTGCAGGTAGGGATGAACATTAAATAATTGCTGGCTGGAAACAGTAACCATCAGAATTAAAAACTCAGAATTCACACCTTAGCTTTTCCTAGAATCTTGCTTTGCAGCTTCCAGAGTTCTTCCACTGTCAGAGAAAAATCACGTTCCTGATGGACTGAAATGATTGGGGCACTCAGTCTGATTGAACGAGTAAATTGCCAAATTATCACAGCCCCTCAGCTGTGAGATTGATCATTCCTCACATCTTTGGAACATGCAAACTCATGGATAGAACAGCAGGAGATTAACGGGGTATTACTAATTGCTAATTACAAAGGCTGTCAGGGTAAAATTAGAAAGGGAATTTTTGTAGAAACCCCTTTTGCTCAGTGCTTCCAGGATTTGGTTTTCACTTTTTTTCGGTGGGCAGAGCCCTCAAGCAGCTTTTTGCTGGAAAAAGCAGGTGGGTTTTTTTTTCCCCTGATTTTGATTAGCAAAATGCTACAGTCACGGAAGATGGGGATGCCAGCAGACTAAATCCAATTAGTGTGCCTCGAGCTAAGCAGCAGCCAGTTATTGTCTGTGACAATTCACTGTCACTGAGCCGGGTTTCTGCTCGGTCTGAGCAGGACAGGAGGGACAGATGCTGCTCCTCACCTGGATGGATGCTGGTGCAGGGTCCGGCTGTGCTCGCCCCTCTTGGGAGGGATGGGGCAGCCTGGCCCCAGCCTGGCCAGCAAGCGTTTGCTGAATGCATCTGGGTTATCCACATGGCCTTGCCTTGCCTGGAACTGGCGTTTGGACATGGAAACTCTTCCTGAAGTGTTCCTCAGCTCATGGAAAGATCACTTCAGGTATTGCCAGGCTGTCTCAGCTGAGCTGGGGCTGCCTGTGCCTGCACTTGGTCCCAGCAGCTGCTGCACGAGCTTCAGTCTGAAGGTGTTTGCCTTCACCAGTCCAAAAACTGGGATCTCCAGGATATATGGAAGTCCAGACCGGATCCAGGAGTAAGAGGAGGTGTAAAGAATGACAGGCAGAAGCTCCATCTCTGATGTGGCCTCACCAAGCTTGGGTATTTTTAAGCTCAGTGTGAGGTCCCAGTGACCTCACCCTGCTGCTGGCTCTGCTCTAAGCTAGAGGTTTCACCCAGGACCTCCAGATGTCCCCTCCTCTGAGGTTTTCTTCTTGCTCTGAATGGAGTTAGGATGTGGATAACATGTCACCAGCACCTTATTCTGTCTGTGTAGCAAACAGAAACCCCTCTGGCTCCCTGGTGATGCCGTGTCCCCTCACCCACAGGTCGTGTCCCCACGGTGCTGATGTGACACCCGCCACTGCCTGCTCCTTGCCAGGGCTATGGGGAAACTGCAGAGTAAAATCAGCTTCCACACCACCAAATACAGGTAAAGCAACGCTGGGAGATCAGGGCTTGTTAATAAACCAGGTGTGAGAGTGAAGGGAGAACACAAATGAGCAGAAAATAAGGCAAGCACAGGGGTTTAGTTTCATTATTGGATGTTTGAATCAGGTTTTCACTTCTAACTCTCACTTCTATAGTCTGCTCAGCTTCTTTGGGGGACTGAAATCCCAAATGTCACTCACAGGAGTGGCCAAGCACATAACCATGGCCAGTGGTCGTGCTCTGTGATGGCTGAGGCAGAGATCTGAAGGGCAACAGCTCCAGGAGTGGCTCTTCGGTCCAAATATCCAAACCGCTTTGTTGTGTCTGCTCCATCTCACTCACAGCCTCTCTCTGGCTTTCTAAGACAGATGTTGTCAAGTCAGGAGATGCCAGAGGTGCCACCTTCCAGCCCCCGGTGTCAGGGGATGGCACCTGGCCTCGCCTCCCAGCCCCCTGCAGCTGCCACTGCTGTCCCTGTCCTCTGCAGGGCCGACGGCTCCGTGGGACAGACGGGACCCGCTGGTGCCCCGCAGCAGCACAGCCCCGCTCACACCGACGCTGTCACCTCTGTGGCTGCTCTCAGACCAGACCTGTGTGTGTCAGGAGGAAGGGATAAGGTGAGGTATCCCCTGGGGCAGGAAAATGTATGAATGTGTTAGAAAATAAGGTTGAAATGTGAGCTTTGAACATTTCCGTGGATGGTAACTGTGTCGGTCCCTGAATTTAGAAAGGAAAAATGAGCTTGGAGCGAGGGCATGCACTGAAGCACGCGGAATCAAATTTTATAACCTGTCCAGAGCTCATATCACATCAAATGCTCCCACCCAGGCTTGGGATCGCTGCACTGACTCTTACATCACCTGGCTTTAAGGACAGCTGTGCGTGCTCTAGGAGTTGGAAACCAGAGGAACCTGTTCCCTGTCCTGTGGACTCTGCACGAGCCTTGGTATGACGTAACCAAGGATGTGAAAAATCCTCCCTGCCCTGCTCTCATGCTGACCCCTGTCCCTGCAGAGCGTGGCTGTGTCCAGCTGGAGGTCCGGGGCTGCCCTGCGCCGCTTCATCGGCCACGAGCGCGAGGTCACCAAGGTGAGAGCGCCGGGGTCTCCCTCAGGAACCGAGGAGCCAGGAATGATGGAGCGCTGGTTTGTCATCCACACAGAGTCAGGGATCAGGGTATTCCTGGTATCCAGCTGGGGACGGTTGGACTTGGTGACCTTAAAGGTCTTTTCCAACCTTAACAATTCATGATTCTGTGATCAGAACACGTTAGGTTTTTCCCAAGGTCCCAACAGATCCTTTGGGAAGCAGCACGGAGTGGTGCATCCAGACTAAACAGGGCTGCGGGAGGTCTGGATGTGAGCTTGTCTTCCCCTCCAAGAGATCATGTAGCAAAAGCTCAGGATGAATTACGAGGTCAAGTTTTTGAAGCAGAGATGCCATTCACTTTTCCTCAGGTCTCATTCTGCTAGACTTGACATTATTCCACAGATCGGCCATACCTGGCTGGTATATTCTGGGAATACCCATACTGTGTCCCATAATCTGGGAATAGCAGGGCTTTAATTTCCTTTCTGGGATTGGGATGACAAAGCCAAGCAGGCTCCTGGGAGAGCAGACGTGCAGAGGAGGTGTAGCTGTGTGTGGTGTGGCCACTGGGGGCAGCCCCAGTGGGTCCCCTGGGCTGTGGGTACTGCAGGGACAAAGGGGGCTTTGTTCACTCCAGTGCTCAAAGCAGCTCTGCACTGGGCTCATTTGGGTTTGTAGGGAAGTTTTTCCTATAAAATGAAGGGTTTCTAAGAACAAGACCTCAGAGCACCCATCCACCATCCTGCTCTCTGGCTCTGAGGGGACAAGGGACAGAGATGGAAGGCCAGGCTCTCCCCAGACATATTCCTGCCTGTCTTGGGCTTTGGCAGGACAGCAGCAGAGTTGTGCTCTCCCTGTGAACTGGGTGGGAGGATGAGCAGCTTCTCCTTCTGGTCCTTGGCAGGTCACCTCAGCCCTTGACTCCAACAGAGTCTTCAGCGCATCCCGGGACAAGACAGTGAAGATGTGGGAGCTTCACGGGGCTTCGGGGCCGAGCCAGCACTTCCCAGGACATGACCTGGTTGTTACTGGACTGGCTGTGAGCCCCGGTGAGGGACAACACACTCCCAGTCCCCAGGGACTGACTGACAACGTTTCCTGCCTTGTTTCTGATGTTAACTTGTGGTTGCAGACGCCTCCCAGCTGTGCACGGGCTCCCGGGACAACACCGTGTGCAAGTGGGACACCGAGACCGGGGAGTGTCTGGGCAGAGCTGCAATCTCCAGGAATCTGGTAGGATCTGCTGGTTCCTCAAATCCCATCCCAACCTCCCCCTGCCTATATGGTTATTTCACACATGGAGCTGTGTAGAGAGAATTTGCTGTGAGCTGGGTGCCAAAGGGACACTGTGCAACTGGGCAGGCACAGCTTGAGGCTGGTTCCCTTCTCCAGGTAACAACAAACCCGGGAGCACAAAGGTACCAAGGGACTTATGGCAATTTATCAATGCTCTCAGACCTGTTCGGAAGCACGTAGAATCATGGAATCTTTGAGGTTGGAAAAGACCTCTAAGATCGAGTCCAGCCATGCCCCCAGCACTGCCACAGCCACCACTAACCCACGTCCTCAAGTGCCACATCTGCATGTCTTCTAAATCCCTCCAGGGATGGTGACTGCACCACTGCCCTGGGCAGCCTGTGCCAATGCCTGACCACCCTTCCAGTGAAGACGTTTTCCCCAATATCCAACCTAAACCTCCCTTGGCACAACTTGAGGCCATTTCTTCTCAATGCTTGTTCCCTGGGAGCAGAGCCTGACCTCCACCTGGGTGCACCCTCTTTTCAGGGAGTTGTGGAGAACAAGAAGATCCTCCTGAGCCTCCTTTTCTCCAGGCTAAAGAAGCCCTCCTGTACCAGCATTCCCTCCTGTAGCAGCCCAGAGCTGCTGTGGGTAGCACTCCTGGTGCTGTCCCTGTTCCCATGGCTCTGTGTCTGCTGAGCTGCTGGCACCTCCCAGCCTCAGTCACCCCCGGTAACTCCACCAGGACTGCACCTGGCAGGGGAGCAGAAATTGTCTTCATCCAACATTTCCAGCTCCCAACCCAACACAGGGAGGGAGGGGATGGGACCTCGGTGGTTCCATCCTCGGGCAGACACAGCCCAGGCTGCATGCAGAGGTGGCTCCCGCTCATCCTTCCCTCTCCGCAGGTCACACACCTGTGCTGGGTTCCTGGGGAGCCTTATGTCATCCAGACCTCAGAGGATAAAACCACCAGGTAAATTCTCCCTGTGGCCAGAGAGAAGGGAGGTGCAGCCTGAGGCACGTGGGGCTGGTGTGTGCTTGGTTGTCATGACCACTGCCGGTGTGGCTAAAAGCCACCTGCCGGCTCACCTGGGCCTTGGAGCGCAAGGACAGCCAGGGACAGGGGCTGGGAGCAGCGCTGGGTGGAGACTGCGGGTGAAAAGGAGAATTTGTGAAAAGGAAAGCTGAGGAGTGATCCAGCATGGATAAATGCAGGGATGCCCGGAGAGCTTGGGAGCAGCCAGGGCAGAGCGCGAGGGCACAGCCGGGGTGCGCGGGAGGGCACGGAGGGAAACCATCGTGGTGATGACGCCTCAGGGTGTCCCTGGCCTCCGCTGTTCCCCGCAGGGTGTGGGACAGCCGGGGGCTGCAGGTGGCACACACGTTCCCAGCCAAGCAGCACATCCAGACGTGCTGTGACGTGAGCCAGGACGGGCGGTACTGCCTGAGCAGCAGCAGCGGCTCCGCCGGCCACGGCGCCGAGGCCACCGTGAGTGACGGGGCTGCACGGCCTGGGCTCCTGCCCCCTTTCCCTCCCGCATCCACGGCATACGGGGAGAGCAGCACGTCGGTGCTCAGGGGTCTGAGTGCTCCCACCGCCTTGGCCTTGTGCTGGTGGCACCAGCCAGGGCCTTCCCGTCTGTCCCTTTGGGAAGTTCTGCTCAGAGAATGTCGGCAGTTATTCTGCCCAATTAAAGCACTGGGATCTGCCCCATCCCTGGAAGTGTCCGTGGCCGGGTTGGATGGGGGCTTGGAGCAACCTGATCTAGTGAGTGGCATCCGTGCCCGTGGCAGGGAGTTGGAACAAGATGGTCTTTAAGGTCCCTTCCACCCCAAACCAGTCTGGAATTTCATTTCAGTGAAACACACAGGGAAGAAACAACAGATGGCTTTGAGGAGCACGAGGTTCTTGCAGAAAGCCTGTAAGGGATCCCTTGCTCCAGGTGTTTCCAAACCAGGGATTCAATCCTGCAGGTTCTCAGCACTTTGTGTGGGGATCAAGAGGATCAAACTATCCCATCCCTGGGTGGGCAGGGCTGAGGATGGGAGCAGGCTGGACACTTCTTATCTGCCTGCATAGTCCTAGCTTGTTGGCTGTGATGGGTGTGGACATGTGCTCGGTCACCAGTGGTGAAAATCCTTCAGGCTTTGATGTTCTCCAGGGCTCTGAGCACAGGCAGGGACAAGGGCAGTAGCCAGGGTACTCTGAGGATTGGCGAGGAGCTCTTTATCCCAGCCCACCTTCCTGTCTTGGTAAAACAGCTCCATGCTGGCAGAGCTGGGCTCTAACACTGCCCGTTTCCTGCAGCTCTGGGACCTGAGGCAGACCAGGGGCCGAGTGTGTGAGTACAGAGGCCATTTCCAGACCACCACCTCGTGCGTTTTCCTGCCCCGGGGCCCAGCGCTCGCCCCCAGCATTGCCACATCCTCCAGCGACAGCACAGTGAAGGTCTGGGACCAAGACACTGCAGGTAGGGGAGGCTCCTGCCCACTCCGTGTTCCTTTCTCTTGGATAACAAATCCACTTCCCTCAGTTCTGTCTCCTGGTGGTGACGGGCAGAGTGACTGCCGCAATCTCTGAAGTTTACTCAACTCAGCAGGGCAGGGTGGAGAAATGCCCCAGAGCACGAAGGAGTTGCCTGTCAGAGATGACAGGGGAATTACCAGACAGCTTTTAAAGATACATCCATGTTAAGCCATGAAAGGACAAATGATAAAAAGAAAAACGAACAGGGGAACTCCAGGGATTTCTGCAGGTACAAGTAGGAAGTTGTAAGGAACAGAAGTTGTGCTGGAGAACAGAGGGCTGGTCAGCCAACAGGGAATCGTGGGCATTTTGGGATTAAACCTGGTGGTGAGGCTGAGTCCCTCCCTGAGCTGGACACGAAGGTGTTTGTTTACCTGCCAAGCCCTGCCGTGGCAGCAGGTTCTTAGTAACCCTTGTGCTGCAGGCAGAGAGCTCTTGGGCGGCTGTTCGGGTTCACAGCATCAGACACTCCCCGGGGCTAAGCCCCTCTCCAAGGGAATTTACTCAAGATGGGATGAAAATAGAAACCTGAGGCTCTCCTGCAGAGAAGGACCTTCTGTTCTCCTGCCTGTTCCTTTGCTGGTGCCTGTGCGCCCCGGGTGGCTGCGGGGCTGGCGGCGGCTTTGATCCTCTTGCCTTCCCAGCTGGGTGAGCCATAATCCAGCTGCTCTGGGAAGGGTGCAGGGCACCTGTGGCTCCGTGCCGAGTGCAGCTCTGTTTGCAGCTCAGGCTGATGTCTCACAAACTGTCTCGGGGGGTTTAATAACAGACACAGAAGGGTTCATGTGGCACTGGATATTGTAAATCTTATTTCTCTTTCCCTTTTGGAGATTCCTCGAAACTGCACGGTGAGCATAGCACAGCCCTTAGGAAAACTGTTAATTTTGGGAGAAAAAGGTGTTGATGGGAATGGCTCCAGGCACGCCCTGCAGCTCTGCCCAGTGGGGGCTGTAGGTCCATCCAGCTCTGCTTTCTCTCCCAAGAACCGGCAGAGCCTGACCCCAGTGTGGATCCCTGTCAGGCACCGCCTGCCTGGGCAATGCACAGGGGTGAGGGCCTCTCTTCCAGGGGGCACATCCCAAAGTGTTGGATGTGTGGACCCAGGACAGCGAGGGCAGCAGCTCACCGGCCTCGGACGAGCGGAGCCTGGAGGTGGGAGATTGGTGTGGCCCTGCCGTATCTCAGCAAACCCGGTGTCCCTCCCCTTGCAGCCTGCCTGGCCACGCTGTGCCTCGAGGGCTCGGGCCCGCTGGCCTCGCTGGCCGCCTGCGACAGCTCCACCCTGCTCTGTGCCAGCTCCAACTCCGGCATCCACGTGCTCCGCATCAGCGGCGGCGCAGAGCCGGCCCTGGAGGAGGTGGCAGCGTTCTGAGCACTGGAAGCCCCTGTCAGAGACCGGCCCTGGAGGGGACGTGACCCCCAAGAGCTCCCCTGACCATGGGCAGCAGGGGCTCTGTGCCTGTGGAGTGGGGATGTGTGAGCAGGAGCTGGGGGATTTGCTGGTTGGTTTGGGGATGGCAGGGAAGCACCAGAGCTGTCCAGGGGAAAAGCCAAACCCTGGGAGCCATCAGGCCAAGCTCTTGCTCCTGAGCAGGCCTCCTGCATGTTCCTTACAAAGCCTCCCTGCAGCCAGAGGCACGGGAGGGGCAGAGGGAGGAGATGAGATGCCAGAACCAAGGAACAGATACCTGAGCATCAGGCTGGGCACACTCAGCCAGACCTGGGCTTGGACCAGAGACTGCAATAAATAATTCTCCTGTGTTAGCTGCTGGCCTCTCATTCCATCGTGTTTTCCCTGGAAGGAACTCTGCTCACGTTCCCAAGGAACAGACAGCTGCTGTCCAGCAGACAACAGGCAGGTGAATCAATCTTCTCTCCTCCTGAAGGTTTTCATCCAATCACAAGAAGTCCAGGATCACTCAGTCCAGCTCTTGGCGCTGCCCAGACCCCCCAACAACCCCACCCTGGGCATCCCTGGCAGCGNCCAGTCCAGCTCTTGGCCCTGGGGAGCCTGGGCAGTGCCCAGCACCCTCTGGGGGAAGAGCCTTTCCCTGATCTCAGCCTGAGCCTGCCCTGGCCCAGCTCCAGCCGTTCCCTGGCTCCTGTCCCTGTCCCAGGGAGCAGAGATGGGAGCTGCCCCTGGGGAGGAGCTGCAGCCCCTGGTAAGTCTCCCTCAGCCTCCCCTTCCCCAGGCTGAACAAACCCAATGACCTCACCTCTCCTCAGCTGTTTTTTACACCAGCAGACATCAAACTGTGCATTGTGAAACTCCTGTAATTTCTCCATTCCTTGTCAGACCCAGAGCTCAGGATACACATTCAAAACGTGTTTAGATTTTCCAGAGCACATCATTTGCAAAACCTCAGTTTAAAGAACAAACAAGTACAAAAGCTCTTCCCAGGGTAGAGCAGAAAAAGACAATCCTACACTGAGTGACCTCACAGAGCAAACCCCAAACAGGAGATGCTGACGTGGATTTGCAACGCCCAGTCCATGGGACAGCTCAAGGAGTAGGACACAGGGTGGTACCTGGAAAAGACAAGACTCCCTGGCCTTGGACATCTACTGTAAGTGAATCCAGGGGGATGCAGATCTCCCTCCAGAGACACCAGTGCTGAGGTGGGGGAAGGAGGGCACCACTGCCCCTCTAAATGCAAATCCAGTTTGCTCGCTCTCTAAATGCAAATCACACTCCTACCAAAAAGGAAGGTGAGAAGGGCAGTGACAGAGTGAAGAGAGTGACAGACTGGGAGCCAAACTTGAAAGGGAGGGTGGAAGTACATGGATCAAAATTACAGCAGAAAGTACCTGCAGTATAAAAACAGTCTGAAGACTGGGAAAACCCCCAAGACTTGACTCCAGCCAAGCCCTGGCCAACACTGGTGCTTCAAACACACCCAAACTCCAGAGCAGCCATGACTGCAGCTGCTGTAACACGTCGGAATTGCTGATTCCTATTTTGTTCTTTAATATAAAAAAGCAACCGGAAGTCATTAACGTCCCCATCCCAGTCCACAACCGGCCCCTCTGAGCTACTCGGCTGTCCAGAGCTTGAAGGTTCTGTCGTAGGAGCACGTGGCAATGAGCTGCCCATCCAGGGAGATGTCCAGGCCCATCACCTTCCCCTCGTGCCCCGCCAGCGTCTTCAGCGGGGACCAGCCGGGGTGGGTCCAGATCTTGGCCGTGTTGTCGTAGGCGCCCGTGAGCAGGAAATTCCCGTGGTTGGCTGCACAGGAGGAGAAAAAGGGAGATGTGAAACTTGGAAAAAAAACCATCTCTGCTCACCAGCACAGGCCTTCCTGAGCTGCAGGTGTGGGTTTGAGCTGCTGGATGGGCAGGGAGCGGCAGGGACTCACGTTCGAACCTGACGCCGGTGACCAGGTTCTGGTGGGCAGGGATGGTGTAGATGCACTTCCTCTGCCGCAGGTCCCACACCTTGCAGGTGTTGTCCCCACTGCCCGTGGCCACGTGGTACCTGCCAGGGAGGGCAGGGAGAGCAGCGTTCAGGGAGTGGGGTTTGCACCCAGAGCTCCCACCTCAGCGCCAGCTCCCTCCTTACCCGTTTGGGGAGAAGTTGATCCCGTAGATCTCCTTCAGGTGCCCTTCCAGGAACATGATGCAGCGTCCCGTGCGCAGGTCCCACACCCGGCCAAAGGCGTCCAGGCCTCTGGAATCACAGGATCACACGCTGGGTCGGGCTGGGAGGGACCTTACAGATCATCCTGGCCGTGGGCAGGGAGACCTCCCACTGTCCCAGGCTGCTCCCAGCCCCGTCCAGCCTGGCCTTGGGCACTGCCAGGGATCCAGGGGCAGCCACAGCTGCTCTGGGCACCCTGTGCCAGGGCCTCCCCACCCTCCCAGGGAACAATTCCTTCCCAATATCCCATCCAGCCCTGCCCTTTGGCAGCAGGAAGCCATTCCCCCAGCAGAAATCTCTGGTCACAGCAAGCCCTGGTAACGTTTCCCACCCACCCTGAGCCGAGGGCAGCTCACCCCGTGCCGGCGAGGGAGCCGTCGGTGTGGAAGGCGATGTCGTAGACCCCCTTGCTGTGCCCCTCCTGGTGCAGGATCTCCTCCTGGGCCTCCAGGTCCCACAGGCGCCACGAGTGATCGTAGCTGCAAGAACAAAGCACTTGTTAAACCACGGAGTCATTCGGGTTGGAAAAGCCCTCCAGGATCACCGAGCCCAGCTGTTAACCCAGCACCACCACATTCACCACTAACCCGTGTGCCCGGGTGCCGCATCCGGATGTGTTTTGAACACTTGCAGGATGGTGACTCCACCCCTGGGCAGCCTGTTCCAGTGCCTGACCACCCTTTCTGTGAAGACATTTTTTCCCAACATCCAACCTAAACCTTCCCAGGTCTAACTCGAGGCCGTTTCCCCTGGTCTCCATGTAACTCCAGGCAGAATAACAGGGTATTTCATCAACTCTGGGGATATTTTATTTCCACCTGAGACCAACAGAGTCTCACACAGGGGCAGGGAAAGGAATCCCAGTGACCTGCTGTCACTGACAGTGCAACAGCCCAGCTGTAGTCACGAATGGCCAAGCCTTGCCCTGCTGTGGACAAGCCCTGGCACCACAGGGCCACCAGCTGGGCAGCAATGGTCACTTCTGAAAGCCACTCCCGAGGTGTCCGTACCAGGTGGTGCCCAGGAACCTCCCGGACGGGTGCCACATCACACGGGCCACTCTCATGCTGTGTCCCTCGATGTCTGCCACCGGCTCGTCACTGAAACACACAACAAACTATTGGGCACTGGCCACAGGGGGCTGGCTCAAGCCAGGCCTTTGCCCACGCCTTGTGATGGCAGCAAAAGCTCTGCTGATGAAATCGAACCAGACAGGAACATCAGAGCTGTAGCCACTGACTCTGAATGCTGCCTTTGGGTCACACTCCTGAAGCTCTCAGTGAAACCCTTTCTCCACACCTCCTGGGGGTTGTAAAGCTCTCCTGGGATGATGATGATGATGATGAATGAAAATTAACAAGGCCCTTGTCATGAGGACTTTTGGAAGTACAGAAACAAACCACAGACTACCTGAACTGCAGGGAGTTCTTCTGAGAACACAGAGAACATCCTGAACTGCAGCAAACCCTGCTGTTCTGAAGGATGCAGGGAGACAGGATGGAGGGAATATTTATTCTCCCAGAATGACAGGCAGCAGGTCAGGAGCCTTCACACACGATCTGAACAGCAGTGAAGTTTCTTTCCAACGAGTTAATTAAGAGGTGTGGCCACATGGGCCTAACAACCACCCTGTCCCTTTGCACAGGGGCACTTTTGCTGTTAGAAACTTATTTCCAGCCAAGGATCAACAGCTGGGGCTCTGGGAGCTGCCTGCCCTTCCCAGGAGCACTGCAGGCTCCACTTCTCAATCAGGTGATGCTGGGGCTCAGTAACTGAACCAGTCTCCTCTTCCCAGGCCTGAGAGGTGCTGCCCATCTGCCAAAGCTACTCTGTGCAGTGACAGCCACTTGCCTGCAGCACAGGCAGAAGTCTCCGTGCCTGGCTGCGTATTTGGTCAGTCCCTCTCCAAATCCTGGTGCTTCCCAACCACTCAAATTCATTTCTTAATATCCTAGAGGGGCAATTTTCTCCTAAGTGAGATGTTAGAATGAAACAGTCCCCAAACCTTCCATCCGTCACCCCCAGCAGTTCACCAAGGCCCAGCAGCAATTCTGCCTCAATCCCTTTCAGACAACCTCCCTCACCTTGACTCTCTAATCAGGGAGATCTCTCTTCCTGCTGAAGAGGCTGGCACATACCGAGGCCAGGGATTGCACTGGGGTAACTACAAGAAAAGGTCGTAGTGGCAGGAGGATGGTAAATGTCTGGAGGAACATGGAATAAACCCCAGAACAGCAATGCTGCAGCTGTGCACATCTGGAAGGGTTCTGACCTTTCTAGGTTCCAGAGTTTGACGGAGCCGTCGGCCGCGCACGAGGCCAGGCTGACGTCCTTCTTGTCCAGGGACACCGTGGCCTTGGGGTGGAACACGATTGCCCCCACGTTGGTGCTGTGTCCTGAAGGGCAAGGGAAACCAAAATTCAGAATCTGCCACGGGATCTTGGCAGTTCCTCAGAAATGCAGCATTTCCTTGGTACTGGCGAGCGAGGTGCCAGTGAACACCTTCACCCTCAGTGCTGGGTGACATCGCCCTGTAACCCAAAACTGCCCTGCCAGGAGCACCCAAGGCAGAGCATCCAGCACCAAGGTTTGGAACCCTCAAAGCGCAGACAAAATTCAACATATGAATCAAGAGATTTGTCCTCACATCTGTGTTTAGTCCAAGATGTGACCACTGCTCAAAGAACCTCACTGTTGTCAAGTGACCTGCCCAAAGCTGCTGCTGTTTGTAACTCAAGTAACTCAAACCAGGTTTGGAAACCAAACAAAACTGTTCAGAAATAGAAACAGCAAACTTGGAGCTGAGGTCTGAGCTAAAGCCAGGCCTCCCTCCTCATTATCTGACACATTCCCATGCTCCCAAGCCAAGGGTGCTCTCACTAAGAGAGAAACCTGCCCAAACACAACATTTTGAGCCCCAAAGTAATGCAGATGTGGGAGCTCAGCACAGAGAGGAACAAAAGAACCAAAAGCCTCAGTGAGAGCCGCTCGCTACCTCGTAAGGTGTGAACCAGGTTGCAGTCGGGCACAGACCAGAGCTTGCACAGCCCGCTCCTGTGGAAGACGAGGAATGGATGTCAGTGGAGAACAGATCAAACAGAGCTGCAAAGCCACCCCGAGGTCCTGCAGTGGCTAAAATACCAACCCACTTGGGGCAACCAGCTCAGATCAATCCCTGCTCAGTTCTGAAATGAAGTGATGAGAGCTCAGAGTAGGAAGAAGCAGCAGCATCTCACAATTCCCAAGCCTCCAAAAACATTCCTGTGCTCTCCCAGCCCCCAAAGCAGCTGCTGCCAAGGAAGTCTCACCAGCAGGCCGTGGCCAGGAGTTTGGAGTTGGGGCTGAAGTGGCAGTAGGACAGCGGGCGATCGTCCCCGATCTGACTGCAGAAGTTATTCAAGGACTGTAAAAAGCACAAAGAAAACCACCAATAAATGACTGAAGTACAACCAGCCCAGAGCAATCCCCAGCCAAAGCCTGAGGTGAGGGAGGCAAATGTGCACAGGAGAAGGCAGAGGGCCTTAGAAAGGCACTTTCAAAGGGAGGAGCTGCCTCAGAGCCACTCCAGGGCCAGCCTGGCCCAGGTGGCCCAGCACGGCCTGGGGCACAGCTCAGCCCCCCAGGGCCACCCATGGTAGGTGCCCCCCCAGAGCTCTGCAGCTGCAGCTCTGACACAGAACTGGCTGGAGTTTGGCATCTTTCCACAGCTCATCCAAAGAATCCAACCAGACAGACAGGGCAGAGGGGAGAAGCAAATCCTCTGGCAGCTGCTGCCTCTGGAGTAAACAGGATTAGGGGGGCAGCACACGCTGTGCCTGAGCCTCTCTGTTTGGTTAAGCTGGGAATCTGGCTCAGCATGCTCGGAAAGGGCATCTCAGAGTCATCCCAGCCATGTTCTGCACCCAGAGTTGGGCATTTCCCTTGGACTCCCTGGCTTCCCAGCCAGCCAAACCCGTGCCAAAGCCAGGAAAGCGTTCCTTTATCTTCTCAGGAGAGCAGCAAGGCAAGGCAGGGAGGTCTCTGCATCCCCCTGCCATGCACAGGGACGAAATACAACTCCCTGGATCACTCAGAAGGAGTCAGAACGTGCTCCAGAGACACAGGGAAAGAGGAAAAGCAGAACTTCCCAAGACTGCAGAGACTGATGTGCATCTGGACAGCACCTCAGGCAGCTGAATTCCTGCCGGGCTCTTTGGAGGATCAGCCAAACGTTGTGAACACAGCAGTGCAGCAGCTGCCAAACCTACCCGCAGGGATTTGTGCAGCTCCTGCCTCTGGGATGTCCTGGTGGCCTCAGGAATCTCCTTGAGCAGCCGGGCCTCCTCCAGCCGCTTCGCTGCCCTGGGGAGAGCAAAGGTGGAGTGACAACCCCCAGCATTCCCCCTTCCTGCTGCTGGAAACAGGCTTTTCCCTGCTCTTCCCCCAAACTGGGCCAATGCTGGATCAGCCCCTGACAGCTCAAGCTCTGGGCTCGCTGGACTTGCCTCCCCACTCCTTGGATTTCCTGTGCTACCCACAGTGGGATCAGCACTTGGATTTGACACATGGCTGCATCTCCCTCCTCCTCTGTGCTGTTTTCTCTCACCTGGGGAGTGAGTAGTTGGCCAGCCACAGCCTGGCTGTCTTCAGACTGCGTGGGCCCTCGTGGTACCAGGTTTGCTGATACTGTAAAAACAGGAATGAAACTGATGGAAAAGCTCTGGTGCTGCTGCCCTTGTGTTCATTCCCCTCAGCTGCCTCCTCCCAGCACCTGCCCCCACACCCTGCTGTGCTCTGGCCTCTTCTTAAGGGCCTTCTGCACAATTGTAAACCCCAGCAAAAGGGATTAAGAGAGATAAACCAAACTCTCTGCCCTACAGATCCGACCCTGACGTGCTGCCACTTCACTCAAGGTCCCAGCTGAACCCTGACTCATCTGCATTTACGGACATGTAACTGCCTCCTTGTTTACACATCACCCAGCAAAGACAAAGCCCAGAGCTGCCAAAGTTATTTCTTACAGCACCAGTCAAAAATAATAAGGAAAAAATAGAAGAGAGACAGAAGCAGAAAGAGTAATCAAAAGGCAGAAACAGATGCAGCAGCAGGAACATATTTTTTTTCTACCCAAGTGTGATCGAAAGTAAGGGACTTGCTACAGTGGGGAAGAGCCCCCACACCTGCTCCCCTGGTTTGCACACTGAGTGCAGCACAGAGCTCGGTCCGGGAGTAAAAACCCACGCTCAGTGCTCCTCACTGGGACCAAACACTGCCGCAGGTTTGCTGAAATGGGCAGCACGGAAGAAGCCCGAAGGGATGACATGAGAATCCACAGGCTGGCCACAGCCAGGAGTCCTGGATCTATCACACCTGGCTATACCATCCCTCCCTGAGCACTGAGGGGACAGCAGACACCCCTACCTCTTCTTTGGACTTTTTTGACCTGTCATCATCTTTCCTGGTCTTTTTTAACGCGTCTGTGCCGACCACTGAGAGGATGTTCCTTAACCTGGGAAAAAAGTCATGAAGCTGGATTTAGTCAGTGAATTCTCAGCTCACCTGACAAATATCAGTGGGACCTTCCCTCTGCCTTGGGGTTCTTAGAACAGAAATCCAGACTGGTTTGGGATGGAAGGAACCCTAAAGCCCATCCAGTGCCACCCCTGCCATGGGCAGGGACACCTCCCACTGTCCCAGGCTGCTCCCAGCCCCGTCCAGCCTGGCCTTGGGCACTGCCAGGGATCCAGGGGCAGCCACAGCTGCTCTGGGCACCCTGTGCCAGGGCCTCCCCACCTCACAGGGAACAATTCCTTCCCAATATCCCATCCATCCCTGCCCTCTGGCAGTGGGAAGCCATTCCCTGTGTCCTGTCCCTCCATCCCTTGTCCCAAGTCCCTCTCCAGCTCTCCTGGAGTCCCTTCAGGCCCTGGAAGGGGCTCTGAGGTCTCCCTGGAGCCTTCTCTTCCCCAGACTGAACACCCCCAGCTCTCCCAGCTGCCCTGTGGCACAGCACTGCTGATGGGCAGCGCTTGCCACACCCCAACTCCCAGGAAAAGCTCAGGAATTTGCTAAATGGCCATTCCCCGACTGCAGACACAGCACCTCTCCCTGCGCTCCGCAGGCCCCTCTCCGAAGAGCGTGATGGGCTCCCCCAGGGCCCTCAGGCAGGCCTTGACCTCGGAGTCGTCGGTGGAGACGTTGATCTGCCGGGCGCGCTTGCGGCGCTCGAACTCCGCCAGCACCTCGGCCTGGCGCTCGCTCATGTGGTCTTCGAGGTCAAACACCTCCCCTGGGCACAGACACAGCCCTGAGCACAGCGCATCCACCACGGATCACCAACAGCTGGGGCTGGGAGGGACCTCTGGAGATCACCCAGTGCATCCCCCTGCCACAGCAGGGTCACCCGGAGCAGGTGACACAGGAACCTGTCCAGGTGGGGTTGGGATGTTTCCAGAGAGGGACGCTCCACCCCCTCCCCGGGCAGCTGTTCCAGAGCCTCTCTGCCCCTGGATCCCTCCCAAACGGAGCTCCCTGCTCCAAGCAAGGAGCTGCCCATCCCGGTCTGGTTTGAGGTGATGCCCAGAGAGCAACCTGACACATCTGGAAGCGTCACACCTCCGGGGAGGGATAACAAAGGGTGGTTCCACATCCTCACCACTGCTGATGTTGATGTTCCCAGCCTCCATGGCAGCCTTCATGCCCTCCTTGCCCAGCAGCCCCGACTCGCCCTTGGCCAGGCGCTCCCGCTCCTTCTCCTCCAGGCTCCCGTAGAAGATGGGCGCCCGCTTGGCCGGGGGTCCATCGCCCTCCTCTGCAGGCTTGGGCTTGGGGGGCTGCGGGGAGAGGCACAGTTTGGAGCGTTTGGGGACACAGGAGCCAACAAACAGCCTGGCTACGCCACAGCCAGGAAAACCGGGCTGTGCGCCATGCAAAGACCCTCTCGGAATCCCAGACTGGTTTGGGGGGCAAGGGACATTAAAGCTCATCCCGTTCCACCCCCTGACCTGGGCAGGGACACCTCCCACTGTCCCAGGTCACTCCCAGCCCCGTCCAGCCTGGCCTTGGACACTGCCAGGGATCCAGGGGCAGCCACTGGACACTGAGGTTTGCGCCCGAAGGCCAAAGCGCAACAGTAAAATGTCACATTAAATTGCTTAAATCGGGCCGTGTTGTGTTCATGTCATTTATTAGCCGCAGAGATATTTTTTGGAAAAGCTTTAGAACACGAAGCTTTTCCTCCTCCTGCTGAGGGCCAGCACAGCCAGGAGCGATGCCACCCTCCAGCTCCCGGCGCCCTCCCTGGAAGCCTGGGGAAAGCGAACGGTGCCCGGCTCCCTCCCCCCGGAGAGGGGCGTCACACGAACTTCCCGCGAATACAACCCGGATTGTGCAAAACCGCAGGAAAACACGTGAGCGCTCCGGCTCCTTGAAACGGCTCCGGTGTCACCGGTGCATCGCAAACCCCACACAGCAGCAGCAGTCGCGACCCCCGCGCGGCCCCGCGGCCTCTCCCGCTCCTGCGGGCCCGGCGGCGCCCCNGAACCAGGAACCGGGAACCAGGAACCGGGGAGCGGGAACAGGACAAGACTCGCCGCGCTCGGGCTCCGGCGCCTCACGGCCCCTTCCGGGTCGCGCAGGGCATGCCGGGAGG
>VZTD01001941.1:513884-539945 GCA_013397725.1 Rhagologus leucostigma
TGTCGCCGGTCGCGGTGTCGCCGGTCGCGATGCTCCGTCGGAAGCCGACGCGGCTGGAGCTGAAGCTGGACGACATCGAGGAGTTCGAGAGCGTCCGGAAGGAGCTGGAGGTNGCAGAGCCGTAGGAAGCAGCGGGACGAGGCGGAGGCGGCGGCGGCGGCGGGCGGCGAGGAGGCGGCGGCGATCGGAGCGCTGGGCACGGAGCACAAGAGCCGCGAGCAGCTCATCAATGACCGCATCGGGTACAAGCCGCAGCCCAAGGCCGGCGGCCGCACCGCGCACTTCGGCACCTTCGAGTTCTAACGGGGGCTGCCCCGGGACCCCGCGGGCCCCAGCCCCGCTCAGCCCGGGGGGCCGCGCCGTCCCCCCTCTGAGCTGTTACGTTTTTGGTTTTTAAGTTTGGTTAACGTGCCCGTGAACGCCCCTTGGCCGAGTGTTTTGGTTTAAATAAACACGTATTTTTTTTAAGAAAAGAATAATAATCTCACGAGCTGCTGTAAACGGCTGCAGTGACCAGGTGGGGATGGGAACACCTGGACCACCCGTTCCCTGCTCCTGTGAGCAGGGGGGTAAAACACTGCGGGAGGATCCTCTGAGATCGTGATTCGGTGATCTTAAACCAGACAGTGGCCACCTGAACCTCCAGCCCTACCCACTGGTGGCCCCACTGAGAAGGTCCTGGAAGTGTCTGTGAGTGTTTTGGGATAAAGGTGCCAGGCACTGCCCTGTCCTTTCCCGAGGCAGCCAGGAAAGAACCCCCATCTGTTAGATCACCCAGTCCCAAATACGTCCCAGAGCTGCTTCCCAGTCCATGTCACAGCTGGGATGTGGTTTTGGCCCTGAGCAGGGAATGGCTGCAGACTCGGATGATGTACCGGGCACATGGATGTAGAATGACAGCCCATATTTTCTCAGCCATTTTTCATTTACACTTCCCTGTTCCACCTCCATCCAGCCCTGCTCAGTGTCAGCCCAGCTGCCCTGGTTTGTCACCCTTGGAACGGAGCTTCAGGGCTGTTTTCTGCTTGGATCTAAAGTCACCAAATAGTTCCTGAAGGATGGTGTCACGTGAAAAGGCCAAGGGGAGACTGATTTCTGCAGCAGGTCCCTGGATTTACCCTCATCAGCTGCCTGGGCAGGGTGAAGTGAGATTTGAGGCAGAGCCCACCCGGGAGCCTGGCACACAGCGGGGTAAGCTGAAGGACGCAGCTTAAAAACCTGAGCAGCTTCTTGGTGTTTAGGGAACTCTGCAGCCTGGGGAAGGAGCAGGGCAGGCTGCCACAGCCCTGGGCCCGCACCACGACACCTGCAGGGAATTCAGGAGCTGGAAGCTCTCCCTGCCTCTGCCAGGGCTGTTTCCTACCATCTTCAGCACAATGACCACTTCTGGTTTTTCAGTGTCCCAAGCAATGCTCCAAACTGGAGTTAGTGAAATTCAGGCTTCCTGTGTTGTAGGTGCATCAAATTTCAGGTCAGAAATTTGGGGAAACGTACAGAACTTCAAACTTTTCCAACTGGAAAGAGCCCCAGTCTGGCCTAGAAAAGAGCTGCTTTTCGTGTCTACCACCACATAAAATGATCAGGGATTGCTCTGCTATTCTGGCATTCCCAGCAGGCCCCAGCTCTGAGAGGGCAACACCTCAGGAGGTTGTTACAGCTCCCTAAAACTCCTCTCCCCAACTCTTCCCTCTCCAGGGGAGGCAGATCTGGGAGGCACCAATTCCTTTTTCCATCCCTCCCCACACCCGCAAAGTGTGACTGGGCTGGAACAAACAGAAGCTTCTCCGTGGATGCCCACATTCCCATTCCTGGGAGCTGGGGAGGCCCAGAGGATGCTGCTCCTCATTCCCATCCCAGAGCACCTGAACAGGAACGCTCGGCCCTGCTGCTCCCTCTGACGGTTGCACTGAGGATTGTTCCCAAAACACGCCCCCACCACAGTAAAATGCAATCTATTTTATTGGTTAATTATGTACAGGAGATTCTTGATATTCACAGTAACATCAGACAAGTTACCGCCACAAAGAGCGAGAGTAAAAACAAAACTGACAGTCCACTGTAAACAAAACTAGAAATCCTGCTGGATTGGGTGGGACTGGCTCCACACAAACTCAAAAGGCACTCAAAGAAAAGCAACACAAGCCCGCTGAGGGCCACAGCCTGGATGCTCTGTGCTCCCTCCTCCATGATAATCCGGAGGCACGGCGTGTGCAGAGCAAACATCGGGGCACAAAGACAGGCACAGGATGTCACCCCAAGCAGGACAGCACACCCAAGCATGCTACGTGTGTGTCAGCACAGGAATTTAACGTACCCAAGTCCGCTCATCCTTCGAGCCCTCTCCTCCCCGTGTTACCAGGACAGCTTTAAATTCAGCAGAGGGGCTGGGGCTGCTCCAGAGCTGCCGATCCCACCCGGAGGGAGCTCAGGCTTTGCTCAGGCTCTGCCACAGCACGCAGCAACTCGGGCTGAGAACACATCGTGGTGGCATCTGGTGGCAAGGGGCAGGCTGGGGCACGGGGAGGTCGGTGGCTTCTCTGGATTGTCACACTGAACTAAGGAAAGCACAGCCATGGCGGGAGCCCTTCCCCAGCTGTGCATCAGGGAGCTCAGGGGCAGAGGGGACACAGCCTCGCCCTGCCCTCCTCAGCCACTTCCCTTCTCACCTTCCCTGGGCAGCCCAGGGTGCTCAGAGCACCCCTCGTGCAGGCTGTGGGAGCAGCTGGGGCACCTCCCAGACACCTGAGACACTCCTGCCCAGGTGACCCCTGCTAGGTCAGTGTCCCTTCCCAGAGCATGCTGGAGAAAGCCGTGTGCCCTCTCTGGGGAGAGCATGGGCAGGACATGAGCCTTGGGAGCTCATCCTGGGGGGAAACAGTTCCAGGGCCACAGGTGGTACAAGGAGAACGAGGCAGAAAAGCTTAACAAGAAGCAGACTGACACTGCACGAGCCACAGCCCCATCTCCAGGTCAGCCCTCAGAGAATTCAAGTCTGGTCGCTTGGACACACAGAAAGGTGGCTAAAAGGTGACAGCAAGATCAGGCCAAGCAGCTTCTATTTCAAAGAAAGACACAGCAAGAGGTATATGAGGTGACCAGCGTCACCACACAAAGCCACTCCTCACTCCACCCTGTGATTGTAATGGCAACAACTCCAGCCCCTTCCAGAAAAACCAATGGCAGCAGTGGCAACGTCACCCTGAGCTCCTTCAGGGTCAAGCCCTGCAGTGCAAACCTCCCACAACACCAACCACCTTCTCCAGCTTTTAACAGCTCCAGTTTTCTCTGACAAACACGCAGATTTCCTCCCAGTTCCGGCAGGAGTGGGAAAGGATTGTCCATTTTCTCTCTAACATTCCTCCCAGCTCTCCAGGGATGGGGAGGGTCATGTTTCCCCTCCCATGACTGCTTAGAGGGCACAGGAGAGTTTCACCTTCGTGACAGGTGCACAGAGGGCACCAGTAGGTTCTGTCCCAGACAGAACTCCCTTCAAAGATCAGACTGGGGAAGGAAGCACTTTTCCTGTCTCTCAGCAGGAGGTGGCTAGAGCTTTTCCATGAAAATAACTTTGCCTCTTTCACCCAGATGTGAATTTGCTACAGAAAGCAGCTATTTAGGAAGCTAAGCCTGCTTTTAACTCAGCTCCTTTTATTCTCTATTTACACTGTCCAGAGAAAACAAGATGTCCAAATAAACAGTTGGCATCAGCCCAGGAGGGCTGACTTTAGGAGGTGCAATTCAAGTCCTGGTAGCAGCAGTACTGGATTTCCTTAGGGTGGTAGGGTGGGCTCTGTGCAGGGACGGCAGCACCAGCACCGTGGAGCACTCAGGTACACAGGGGGTAAAAAATGTCATTCCCAAGATCAGCTTTCCTCACACAGCTGCTGCCAGCAGTCACCAGCAGCATCTCCAGAGGAAAAAAACCTTCCTGTGTGCGCCCAGAGGCTTTATCCCAGCAGGATTCCCTGTTCTCATGGCATGTCCCAGACACCAGTCCCAGTCTGAAAGTGGTGCCTGTTCTCAGGGCCCTTCTCGAATTCCCACTGTCTTCTCTTCCAGCCACTTACAGGCACAAACTGGGCAAACTGGGTAGAGGGAAGACTCCAGCTTTGCACCTCACTCTGCCCAACTTCTGTCAACATCCAGGTGCTAAACCAGAGCTGCTCCCCAAGCCTGTCCTGGCACCAGGGAGGTTCTGCCCCCTCACAGCCCGTCCTGCCTGGGCACCGGGCAGAGCCCACAGCACTGACTGAGTTCTTCACTGCACCACAGCACCTGTCCCCCACGGCACTGAGAACCTGCACCTCCAGCATGGGCACACTGTGATTATTAAGACAAAGAGGAGTCATCTGGGTCAGGAATACTTTTTTATCAGCCCACGCTGCTTCAAATTTCACCTGAGAAGACACTGAAGGCTGCTGCAGTCCTGCATTTTCCTTCTCCTCTTCCCCAAATCTCTCCTTTACAGGAATGTGGTTGTTTTCCCCCTTCACCTCCATCCCTCTTCAGCCATTTAACTTTAGTGTCATGAAACCATTATTTAGCTCCTGCCTCATTTACAAAACCAGTTCTAGTAACCCAAAGCTTAGCTCTAGTTCCATCCAGGTGCAGTTCCACATGAAGTACCTGTGGGTTCAATGGTTTATTTAGAATCTTTTTGCTCTGTAAATACAGAACTATTATCCTGCATCTGCTCCATAACTGGGAAGGGAAAGCAGCCAAACTCAAGTGTTCTCCCTGGAGGCTGAGTAAAGCTGCTGGATACATCAGATTAACAACACTCATTATCGCCTGGGGGGCTTGGAGGGCAGGTTCATCCAAACCCTGAAGCACACAGGTCACATCCTCGGGTCAAAGTCCTCCCTTGCCAGGACACACCTGAACGTGTCTGATGTGCAGCACCAAATCTTCCTCAGAGGCTGAGTCATACAGCAAAAGGTGTCATTGGCCCCAAAAGCCACAATGCCAGGGCAATCTCCTCCCCTGGCATTATGTACACATTGAAAAAAATCAAAATTAAAACAGCCATTCACACATTATTGGCAACTTTGATCTTTTCCTAGTGTTCATTAAACCCTCACTGATGAGCATTTACAATTTAAAAATAAAATGGTTTTGTTTTCTTTTTAAAATAATAATTTCTACAGTTCTGTCAGCCAACTAATTTCAATCACAGCATAATCTAAGAATAAAGCAAATCCTGGCCAAGAATGGCTGCCACGGACTCTCGAGAGTCAAGGGGAGCAGCGTGTCCCAGCTCCTCACATCCCTGCACCCCTCCAGGAACTTGTGGTGAACTCCAGTTGATTTTCTTTATCATGATTCTCTTGGCAGCTTAGGAATGCTCCAGTCCACGGGTGGCTGCACTTGCAGGGAGCAGTGGGGTGGAGAGGCCTGTGGGCACAGCCAGCGTTAGTGGCAGTGCTCTGTGATATCCACCACCACGGCCTTTTTCCAGCTGAAGAAGAAGTATCCGGTGCCCGCTCCCGCTGCCACGGCGATGCAGAGGTACCCGTTGTAGGTCATGAAGATCAGCATGAGGAAGTAGCTGACCACCACCTGGATGATGTGCAGCACGGTCTGCAGCAGGTGGGGCAAGCTCAGCATCTGCTGGCTGGGAACACAAACCCAAACAAGTCAGCAAACACGGGACAGGTGGGAAATGCACGTCCCCAGAGAGAAAGCTGCCAGGACAGCAAGGCGGGCGTGGGATGGCAGAGAAGGTGACACCAGCCTGGGCAGGGACTCCTGTATGCAGCTGGCACCTGGAGCTGGTTTTGCCCACAGAGCAAAGCAAGCACGGAGCTTGCTGGGAGGACACACCTTTTAGCTGAGAAACAGACTTTGCCAAGCTTCTTTTACCCCCCCATTAAAAGCTGAACGGCTCCTGTTCCGCACAGAGGCCTCGACTACCTGTCAGCAAAAGGATCCTGAGTGTTTCTGTCAGGGTCACCGGCTGTAACGCCCAAACTCTATTCCTGGGAACTCCCCCAAACGTGTTCATTACAAAAACCCCAAGCTCATCCGGCTCCTTGCTGCTTTCCTCCTTTTGTCCCCATCCTCGAGGGTGCCCAGGTGTCCCCCATCCTCCAGTGCCACGCAGCGCCCCAGTCTGGAGCCAGGACACTCTCCACAGATCACAACTGGCTGCACAAAGTTTCTTCCGTGCCAGTTTCACCTGCAGAGCTTTGCTTTAGAATGAAGTGCAATCCTTACCCCACGGTTTTGTGTGTCTCCATCAGGATGGTGCCATTGGGGCCCGGCACTGGCATGGAGTTATAGCGGATGCTGACTTGGGATTTACGGAGCAGACACTCCCGGGCAATCTTAAGGCCTTCATAAAACATGGCCAGGAAGAAGACGGCCACAAAAGCACCAGCCATTTCTGACAAGAGAGGAAACATTATTGTCTCTGGGCAAGAAAAGTGTGTCAGCAGAGTCACTGTGTGACTGAACAACCCCACTGTGCTGCACAGACCACGGCCAGGCTCCGTGTGCACGCACAGGTAGGTGAGATAGGGGAACTCATCCAGACACTCACTGCAACTTCACCCGTGAAGCAAAACCAACAATCTTTCACTAATAAAACCAAACTCTTGAACTCTACAAACATCTCCTTTTTTCTTTCACCCCACAGACGCCATTTAAACCAGATTCAACACAGCATGTCCACGTATTTTTAGCACAAGTAACAAGGTAATTCCTGAAACACGAATCCTGAAACACCAATTGCAAACCTTTTGTTTGGACTGCACAAGACAGCGTTACTAACCTCCAGGAGAATTGATTGTAAGTCCAGAGAACAGCAATGGCACATTCTCACAGCTGAAGTGGAAAGTCATGGCCTGCCCAAAACACAAAGAACACCAAGATGAATCTGAAGGGCTCACCCCGAGATGGAGCTCACAGCAAGGTGTAGCAATGGGGTTTGTGTCAGAACAAGAACTCAGATCAGTTTATTTGGTCACAACCTAAACAACCAAGAGTCTCCAGTAAATCTGGTGTAACACACACAAGTGAGACAGGGATGAGATGCTCCAGGCTCCGGTTCCAGTTCCCAGCTCCTTCAGGCAGCCCTGGGCAGGAGGCCCTGTCCTTCACAGAACTCCAGGTAAGTCCCGTCTCCTTGCTTTTGGAGCTCCTTTTTCCCTCAGCATCAGCAGCAGTCAGGGATTGGGGATGTCTCCATGGAGCTCCTCCTTGCCTCCCATCTCCTCAGGAACTGGGGACAGGGCGCTTTCCCTTCCCCACTTTGACCTCGTCTGTATGATGCAGGTAAGGGTTGCACAGCTGAGCCTCTGCTCCCCTCCTGCACTGTGCCAGCAGGGCTGTGTCCCTATGGAATTCCCAATATCCTCTGGGAAACACAGGCCTAAACACAGCTACTACAAGGAGGTAAAGCAGGACCACAGCTGCCCCTGGGTGAAAATAAGGGCTCCTGAGCCTGAGCCTGCTGTGGGAAGGGGAGACATCAATGATCCCCAGGCCAGCTGGAGGTTATCCAAACTTCCCATCTAGGTAAATACAGCTTGGCATGTCTCGGGCACAGCTGCACACAGTGTTTTCACATGGGAAGTACTGACCAAGCAAGAGGAACTTTTCTTTCAACTTCCCTCATTGCTTAATTAAAGTTATTTGCTGGAGCTCAGAATTATGATTCATTTCAGCATCCGTAAGAACCAGCAGGCACTCATTCTCCCCAGAGCAGAAATTACTGTAAAACACCTTTTAGAGAGTACTTTCATCTCTTCAATGAATTTAACATCTTTACATTTAAAACAAAACCCACATAAACCAAACAACTGCAGCTGAACCTGAGCCTGTTACTTGGTGCCAGTGAGGAATGGGAAAACACACATTAAATGTGCTCAGTCTGTTATCTAAGATGCTGTACCTATGTACTGCCTTCCCTGACAGATTTATTTGCAATATGAATTCAAAATCTTGTGCAATTACTCAGAGTTTTCAGCTGCAGGGCAAGGCAGGGTCCTGTAACTATCCAGAGAACACTTGACATTAGTAAAGAAATGACATTTACATGGAAAGTAATGGCCCAGGGATGCCAATACTGAGCTGTGAGACGATGGGAAGAGCTTCACAAGGAGAGCAGTGGCAGTGCTGGACTGAGAGCTCCACGTGGGCCATGCCCACCAAGGCTGTTCCAGTGCTCTCCTCTCCTGCTGTGACCCTGGTTGCAACAGAAGTAGAAGCAGAGATTCTTGGTTCTCTCCTCAGGCACAGAGCTGGCAAACAAACTCCAACTGAAGGTTTACAAAACCCACTCCTGAGAACACTCTCATTTGAAATGGAAATGTGCCCTCTCTCCTCTCCTTTTGAAATTTAACCAGAAACACACCTGCTTTAATAATCTGAAACTCACTCCAAAAGTATTTAGGAAAACGAGAAAAAGCTGAAGAAGTTCCTAGAACTGGCTACACACAAACACTGATCCCACGGCCATCTCCATGGAAACTCTGGCCAGGATCTCTGCAAAGCCCCAGTGATGCCAGAATGCACAAGTCTGAACCTGTTGGAATCAAAGTCAGCCGGAGCAGCAGGGATCAGGACCAATCCAGCCTTAATGCCAACATGGCAAAGAGCCCTGGCTGTGCTTTGCTCCCCAAACCGAGTGTGCTCTGAGAGTTCAGGAGGGAAAGGCACAGAGGGAGCTCAGCAGAGCCCCTCATGCTGCTGGGTGATCCTCTCAGTGCTGCCCAGGGCTCTCACTGCCAGCCTGGAGAACTCCATCCATCTCTTTCCTGCAGGAAAACTCTTGCTTTGCAGTTCTGCCCTTTGCTGGCTGCAGAGCAGACACCAGGCTGGCTGCTAGAAAGGTTTTTGCAAGAAAAGACAGTTTTGCCAAAGGATCTCCAGCTCTGAAATCCATTTCCTGCTCCGCGTCCCTCATGCCGCTCCTTCACTCCAGAAGACCCACAATGGGATCTGGGTTTGACCTGGAAGGATTCCTGCCTTCCAAAGCTCAGGTTAATTTCCAGTCCTCAAGAGCACAGTCTTTAAGATGATAAGTTACTCCGAACCACAGACAAGGAAAAACTCTGGTTAATTCTGACTCCTCCACTTACCATCATCATCATGTCAGGCCCATGGCTGTGTCCCGAGGCTGTGGTGGAGGGGTGGTGATGCTCAGGAGGATGCGAGGTTGGCAGCATGGAGCCGTTCATGTGGTGAGACATCTTGAGGACAGAGAGATTCAGAAAGGCACATAGAAAAGTGGGACCCTGAAAAGCAAACAAAAAATGAAGCCCTTTTCTAAACAGAATGTGGTTGTTCTACTGCTACTGCAAGAGAAAATATCCCAAGCCACTGAGAACTGCTGCCTCTGGAAAACTCCTGGAGCATCCTCATGGTCCTGCTCTGGCTGCAGAGAGCACACAGCAGGACAGTTTAAGGGAGGTGTGTCCCTCTGCAGCCTAATTTGATTGAGATGGCGCCTGGGGACGAGTGCTCAGCATAAAGGAACATTTCTTATCTACATGAGGAAAAAAACAGAGCTCCATCCCAAGTGCAGTCTTGCAAGAGGCAACAATATCACAAGCACCACTTTAAATTGCATATACCAAAGGATCAGATTACAGGATTTCTCTTAATTGACAGTTATGCATTTTATTGGGAACATGTTTAACACAGAAATTGTGTTAGTTGGTACAAGACCTACTGGCAGGCAAAGGTCTGCAACAGCCACGGGCAATCCAATTTCATTTCCATGAGCTTTACATTGCCACATCTCCCCTCTAATCACATTACCCACAGTGAGAGAAACACTCAAGAGGCTGCCAGTCCCAATCCCTAATCTGGTTACTACAAATCAGGGATGTCTGGACACACTAAAAAAAAATAAATAAAAATAACCTCCATGGTTAGCTGTGGGCATGGCTGCTGCACTCTGCCCCAGCACTGCCTCGGCTGGCAATTCCTGGTGGGAAATGAAAATCATCAGGTAGAAACAGCAACAGGAGAGAAAATAACCTGGGAATACCAGTCAGTCCTGAAAGCACAGCATCTGTCCTGCTGGACCCTGCCCGGAATACTCCGTTCCCTCCCACTCCAGTCCTGCACTAAGGTAAAACCAAGTGAAATAAAAACCAAAGTACAGACACTTTATCAAATTAAAGTTTAAAAAGACTCGAGAGACATACTTCCTTCCACATGGATCATCAGGAGAGTTTACAAGTGTGGTTCTTCAGTTTTTTAAGCCAAAAGGCAGCACGGTGTTCAAGCAGGTAGGCATGGCTATATTTAGATCGGAGAGAGGAAATGAGACTCTAGAAGAGCCTTCTAAACTGGAAGTAGCAAATAAAACCCCAAAAGGCAGGTGGTGGTGGAGCTGGTTCAGTGTGACAAGTGACCCTGAGCAGGGGTCACTGGTGGCCCAGGACACGAGTGCCAGTGCAGCCCTGTGGAGCATCCATGACAGGGATATCCAAGGGCTTTGGGGTTAAATTAAGGAGAGAAATGAGAGAACTTAAAGATTTGGGAAAGACAAGGAAACTAAGTCAGCAATGCTGGGGAGGAACTCAAGGTAAAGACAGAAGTAATACCCTGCAAACACTGAAATTAAATAATGAAGAGAAGCACCAGTTAGTGACACCAGGAACCCACAGCTCAGGTATGTTCTGCATCTCTATGCAGATGAAGTTTGTAGCCCACCCCTTATTGCATCAGACGACTTCACAATAATCCCCTGGAAAGTAACTTGTCATGGAATCTAATGGCACTGGCTAAAGCACAATGAATGCCCTGTCCATATTTCTGCTAATATTTTTTGGCTCACTTTGCCCCTGATTTCTGCTTAAATATTGAGACCAGAAAAATGTTCATGGGGAGATTAAAAAGGAGATCAATGCAAGCAGCAGCTCAGCTGACACAGAACAACTTCACCAAGGGATACCTGCAGAATGCCCAGGGTGATTTCCATATGACACAGCTTGGAAGATTATCCTGTTCCAGAGCTGAAACATTCAGGCTCCAGAACTGCAGTCCCAAAATACAAACATTTGGGAAAGGAATCCTCTGCCAAGACACACAAACTTCAAACTGTCCTTTGCATCAGGGAAGGAAGAAGAATAGCCCAAGTGCTTTACCCGCGGGATCAAAGCTAAGTGTGCTGTGAGAGGAAAGACATAACACAAGAACTTCCCCTCTCCCCCAGCCAAAATCTCCTGGAATCATGGAACCACGGAATATCCTGAGCTCGAAGGGACCCACCAGGATCATCCAGTTCAGCTCTCGGCCCTGCACAGACCCCCCAACAACCCCACCCTGGGCATCCCTGGCAGCGCTGTCCAAGCCCTCCTGGAGCTCTGGCAGCCTCGGGGCCGTGCCCATTCCCTGGGGAGCCTGGGCAGTGCCCAGCACCCTCTGGGGGAAGAACCTTTCCCTGATCTCAGCCTGAGCCTGCCCTGGCCCCGCTCCAGCTGCTCCCTGGCTCCTGTTCCTGGTCACAGAGGGCAGAGTTTAAAGCTGTCTCTGTGTCTCCTCCCTCTTCTCCTCTCAGTTGACTGATCCATGGCTTTTCCTTTGGATACAACATCCTCACTGGTGACTACTGTCCAATGATTATTTATTCCTTTTAGGATTTCACGTTCCTGCCAAGCTCAGCAGGTTCCAAAACGCACCACAGAAGCCCTGGCTGGTTACCAGATGAAAAAACTGCCTTCGTGGCTGGGCTGTGTCCAGCTTTTCACTCCTTTCCTTCTCACTAATGATCATTTACCTGCAGAAAGGGAGAAACAGCGGATGTGTTCTCGGGATATTTACTCTGCAGGAACAAAGAGCACGGTCAGGTGTTCAGGAGTGGCTGCCTGTGGCTGGGCAGGCCTTGCTGCAGGTTACAAAGGGCAAGCTTGACCCTCACCTGTGTAGCTCCTTCCCATCCTGCTATCCCAGTGCTCCAACACCAAATCCAACCCCTTGCTGCAGTTACCCAACACTGAAGGACATTTTATGAGATCCTGAAAGGATGGGGTGCTAAGCAGCTTAAGAGGAAATAACCTCACTTCAGCTGTGTTTTGTGTCACTGAAGGTAACAAACAGTGGATAAATTTCTGTTTAAAAATAAATCAGTTCCAGTGGACAGTCAGACTCTGACTTACAACTTAGGAGATCTCTACCTTGAGGTAAAAAACAATCTATAGGGCAGCAGCAGCAACAGGTTACTGGGTGTGTAATATTCCAAACTGCAAATCCCTGGTTGGTTTGCACAGACTCCTAAGAAATAAGCTGGCAGAGATGTGGGGCTCTGTGTGTCACCAGAAGGCGGTGGTTTCACAGGGCTGACTCCATACCCGAAGGAAAAAAATCTCCCCCCTCACAAGTTTCTATTATTGTAAATTCTTTAAATAGGTTTAGCCTTGTACAAAGCCAGCCTTCAGCAGGTATTTCTGTCTGAATGGGTGACTTGATCTCTGGCTGCTGCCTGCTCCAGATGTTTGCACTGAGAGGGAGAGGCACCGGAGTGGATTCCTGAGCATGGAGCCCTGGAGAGGGATCTGCCACAGCCTGCGGCTGCATCAGGCTCAGGTACTTTGAACACCTGGAGGGGACAGACCCCAGGGTGTCCCTGTCACAAGAGACACACACACAAAGAGTCATTTTTTGTGCTCTGCAGTAACCTACTGCCTAAGAAAACAAACAGGGTGGAACAGGAGAGAGGAATGAGGAAATTCTCCTCCAGGGCTTCTTTCTTCCCCTCTCAGTGCTGTTACTCCAGGTGAGAGAAGCCACAGCCTCCATTTCACAACCCCTCAGATTTTTAAGGAAAACTGCAAGACTCAGAGCTACACACAGGACTTCTCTTCCTTTAAGCAGGACCTCAGGCAGGCCCTGCTCACACAGAGGTTTCTGTCCCAGCCCTGCAATGCCACCGTGGCAGCTCTGCAAACCAGGCTGCCTGAGGACAGGTGCAGCCAGGAGCAGGATCTGACAGCAGCGAGCTGTCAGCACCAGGACTCACCTTCACCCTCCACCAACACAAAACCAGTGCTGCCTCACCTCACACATACCACGAGGCCACGTTTGCAACTCCAGGGCACAGAGAAGGGGAGGGCAGGCAGGAGATGGCCGGGCACACACACGAGTGCAGGGAAAGAGCTGGACCTGATGAGATGCCAAAGCCAGAGCAGTCTTGTCAAGCAGGTCTCAGCCAAAGATCACTGCCATTACACAAAACTCCCTCCACAGCTTCCCAACCTATTGCTTCTGCTGTGTTCATCCAGAGTCCTGTAACTTCACAGCAAATCACAGTTTTTCCTGTGGCAAACTCCCAAGGAAAATACACCTTTCAATGAAGAAAAACGGGACATGCAGAAACAGGGCACTATGGGAAGGATCTACCAAGCTCCCAGAAAGTACTTTGCAACCAGCTCAGTGTCAAACAGATCTTCCTTAAAGTCACACTCAAATGGAATGAAGCCCCTTTAAACAGGATTAACACTGGAGCCCTAAATCAACACCCATTACAGCACCAACTCTACCCTTCTAAACAGTGCCTCATCTTTCCCAAGCCAGTTCAGAAAATCCAAGAAATAAAACTAATTCCACTGGCTCTGCCCAAAAGGACCAGAGCCTTAAAAATCACCTTTAGAGCACTTATTTGTCCCACAGAGAGGGTGCTGCTGCAGTGGCCAGCACAGGACTGGCTCCTGCTCGGAACCCTCCCGACTCAGCACAGCTGGAGTGATTCGTACCCAGTGTCTCTCCACCAACAACACTTCTGGTAGCAAGAACAGGGTCAGGAGGTCCCTCTCTTCTGAAGAAGTGAGAAAGACTTGGTAATATTTACTAAGAATTAAAATCAAAGTTCCTGAGAGAAAGGGAAGGGAAAATGATTAAGAATAGCAAGCTGGAAAAGCAAAGATCTCTTGCTCACACATCACATATGGCTCAGTGCTGCGTGACACAAAGGAATGCTACAGCAAAAACACAGAAGGAGTGGAAAAGGCACCCAGGAGCTCCCGGTGCTCTACTTACAGCAGTGCCGCTGGCAGACCGAGCTCCACTGGCTCCCAGCTTGTGGTCCCAATCTCTTTTTTGTTCAGCAGTGCTGTAAATGGAGTGGGAGGGAAGCAGGAGCCTGCAGACACTGCAGCTCTGTTCACTGGCTCTAGCTGTGGGCTCCACTGAGCTCATCATCAGGAGACCTAAGCACTGCTTTTAGTTTATTCAATTTCCTGGCAAACTTTTCTACTTTAACTGCTTCCTTTCCAAATGGGTGGACTTGTGATTTTTCCAGGATCTCAGGCATAGCTCCAGAGCTGCTTAGAGGCACAGCTGTGGGACAGACCAATTCTACCTCTTCATGCTGTAGGAGCACCCAGCAATGGCAGCCAGGCCCCTTGGGCCAGCTACAAAGACACACTTTAAAGACACAGGGAACAAACACTACATTCTTCAGTAATGCAGCAGAACACGTGTTACAGATACACACTGCTGTTTCCCAGTGTGAAAATTCCCCTTGGAACTCTCCCAAGCAGCTTCAGCAACCCCAGGCTGGCACTGAGACACAGGGAGGGACTGTGCTGTGCCCAGCACACTTAATTGCACACCTCTGTTTTTCCCTTGCACAATTCCTGAAGAAGGAACTCTTAGAGCTATATTAAGAATTCAAGGAATGTTTGTGAGCTCACAGCAGAACTGTGGCTTGCCCTGGTACTGCCTCACTACCTTAAGAGTCTCATCCTAAAGTTTTTCCCAGAAGTTTAAGGCTTCCCAAAAGCTGAACACACCAGAAAGGGTTTGGATAAAGGGACAGAGCTCAGGAGAGGCACAGCTTAGGAGCTCCAACACACACTGAGGGTCAGGCTGTACGAATTTGGATTTCCTGGGGCTTGTTCCTGACCATGGAAGCTTGAAAATGGATTCAAGCTGGATCAGCAGAGCCAGGCAGGAACACACAGTGTGACCCAGAGCACATTCTCCCTGTGTACCTGTAAGCAGGCTGAGCTATTCACACCCACGGGTTTCAGAACTCCTGAAGGATGACAGGCACTCTGGAGGATGTCCAGCCTGAGATGCCAGAGGGTGCAGTGCAGGGAATGGAGAATAATGGGCAAAAAAAGAGCTGAGCAGGACTGCAGACAACACCTTGTATTCAGGTTCAAAAGGGGACAATGCCTGGGCAGCCTGTGACATGCCGGGATGGAAGCAGTCAGCAGGGATGGGCAGCCAAGCTGGGAGCACCCAGAGCCCAGCTCTCCCAGCTGGAATGCACAACACAGGCAAAGAACGGGCTTTTAAAATGTCATGCAGGGCTTTCATGTTTTGTGAGGGGAGAAATCCACGCAGGAGATCTGATCCTCTGCCACCAGTTCCACTGAGGATCCCAGCTGGAACCATTACAGCACAGCTATGAATGCTGAAGGTAATGACAAAGTTTCGGCACATCAAAACCACTCTGATGCCCATGAGCCGTGCCCACAAGTGATGGGATTTGCCCAGGCTGAGACAGACCCTTGTTAAGGTGATCCTGACGAACCCCACAGGCAGGATGTGGGAGGAGAATGAATCAAAATCACATCACCCACACAGGGAGGTTTGGGGGTGATGCCTTAAGCCAGAGCTGAGCTCAGGTTCCCTGCAGCACAGCCAGATCACAGGGCTGGGGCCAACAATCACACCCTGCAGCACGTGCTCCTCCAAACACCCATCCTTCAGGCCTCCTGGCTGCCATCATTTGCTTATCTTATTCTTACCAAATCCTTGTGTTTCTTGTGCCGATACACGCTTGTCCCTCTCTTTACCGGGCTGCTGTGCCCCCAAGGCTCAGGCTGCTCCCTCCACATGGAGCCATCACACAGCACCCACACACATGGCAAAAACACCAAACAACGCTCTGGTCCCAGACTACGGATTCCAGTCGGGATGCTGGCTCACACAAGATTCCTGGAGCTGCACCACATCATTTGGCACCTTGATGCAGTTATATGCATTAATTTATGTTTAATTAAAATGAAAATTAAAACAAGATGATGAAGTATCAGCATATGTTCAATCCTTCAGGTCCTGTCCTCTGCTCTGAATCAAAGCATCCCTCAGCTGTACAACTAAAGCAAAGCTGGTCACAGTCACTCAGCACAATGCCCATTACTTGAGGAGGGGCCAGAGCTCTTCCTCTCAGCATGGCTACAATAATGTCCCTTTGATGGAGTTTATTTTCATAGTAAACTTGTCTGGTCACCCTCTGTTAGAGGCTTCCCTAGAAGGGGATGGTCATTCCTAATCTCTCAGCTTCTGCAGACGCCTCAGGAAATCTGTAATCTTTGAACAAGAAAAAAAAATAACCCAGGACAGATTGTTCTTTACAGGACAATGCACTGGACTTCATTAAGTGAAGCACACACCATGTCATTACCCACAGGCCCAACAGAGTGAAAGGCAGCCGAAAACAATCCTGCAGAGCAGAACACCTCAGACTCTAAGCCTGGTAACATCAGAGGAAAGGCATGGCAGACACCAAAATTCCTTCTAGCCAATGCCAGCGTGAATTCAGAGCTAGAACTGACAAGTTTCCATCAAAGGCAATCCCCAGGAGGCATCTACAGAAGCACTTCAGCACTCCCTGTGTGTGTCAGAGCCTTCTGAAGCAATCAGTCACCCCAGGTCTGCAGACCAGCAGGCCACACCATCAGAGCCTCTCTTTCTCACACCATCAAGGGCACGACACAGGAACACAAGAACATAAATCCAGGTCACAGTCACAAAATCCCTGGGATTCAGCACCCAGGGAGGAGAAACCTGAGGGCCTTCCCTTCCTGGCAGGAAGGGAGGAAGTTTAGGCAGAGATAAGGCAGAATGGCTCAAAGGCCAGGGGTGTAAGAGCCGTGTTGGGATGGAGGAACAGGAGGGTGGGTGGTGCTCAGGCAGGAATCACCCGGGAAGCTCCTGCTAAAACCTCTCAGCACTCACTCATCAGCTGAGGACAACTGAGGATCCTGAGCAGTGAAGAGACGTGGGACAGCACCGGGAAGAGGAGACAGAAAAGCAGGGCCACATGACCCATATTTTCCAAGATTACATAATTCCTGAATAAACAGATACTTCCTTATCCTCAGTGGCGGTTTTTGCTCAGATGTTACACAACCAAACACAGGAATGGTGACCAGGCAGATGTGATCCATATGGCCAGAGAGCAGGAACCATCCTGCTGCCTCGGGGGGAGGCTGAGAACAAATGCGACAGAGTCCTGAGCCTTGTGATACCCCTCAAAAACTTTTTAATATAAAAATATATTACTATTTGGAACTCCATCTTGCAAGATGTGTATCCTGTAAGATTAGACAACTTCTGCTTCCTTAGAAAAACCAGGCCTAGTGGAGAATTTCACTTCCTATTTCACATGCCCTAAGAACAGCTTCTAGCATGTACCTATAACAGGCTCTTTTTAAATGAAGGGAGAAGTTTTCAAATGAAAAAAGAAAACCACCTTTTGCATCCAAGAGTCTTCACCGTGCTCACTAATTCAGTCCCCAGATTCCTGCAGGTTCAACACCTCCTGCACCACCTGTACACCTATGGAAAGGAGCCTGTCTCCCACAAAAATGTGTCTGTCCACAGGGTAAGGACATGGATTATTGCCGGTGGATGTTCAGCAGCCACATGCAGAAGCATTCCATCTATAAGGAATGACAGATACGTCAGGATGCAAGACAGGGAACTACCTGCAAGTCAATCCTGATAAACCATTGCTCTGTGGTTTGCTGGAGTGGGAAGGACACACACCAGGCTCCACAGCATAAACAGCTCCGACCAGATCAATTTTACGGTGCCTTCAAGCCTTAAGCCCTGTAAAACTATAAAATAATCTCAGGAGACACGAAACGGAACTAGAGTCAAAAAGTGCATTCCCAAGAAAGCAAGCACAAGTTTCCTCAGAGCCAAAAGTGATTCAGTGTGTCCTAGAAGTGCATTAGTGGGCCTTTAATACAGGTGAGGGATTACAGATGCTATCCGTTATTATCTCATTACAAATGTTATCTAGCAACAGCATAAATACCTTTGTCCCATGCAGATAAAACTAAAGCTGAGGGTAATAAATGGACGGCACTGGTTTATCAGAGGCCTCATAAAAGGGAGTCCAGCACAGGTGATTCACAGGAGATTCCCAGATCTTATCCTACTTGCCCATTTTCACACAGTTCATTTTCCCTCTCTGGCTGCTTTTCAACATCTTAATCAGACTTAGCCCAGAAAAGACAACACTTGTACAAGTTCTGAACCGGCTTTCAGCTGTTTTGAGAATCTGAATAACAAGAAAACCACACTCCAGAACTCCTGGTTAATTTTTAGGAGGCCATTCCACATGTATATGAGACATCCTGGTTTAAGCAATTCACACACATTTTTCCATGTCCAGGACACACTCATTACCTTCCACCACATGGGAAAGCATCCTTGCAGAGCAATTCCACCTCACTGCTTTCTTTTCATATTTAAGCAGTTGTTTGTCTGTAATTACTCCTCGGAAGCGTGTCCATGTGCACACACAGCGTTTTAAGGTGGCCACTCAACCATTCCCCTTCCCTGGAGCTGCCACGTTCCAGCCTGTGTCAAACATTGCCGCAACAGCCACGTGTTGGTGTCAGCTCCTACTGGGATACCTGGGATCCTGCTGGGATTTCCAGCTCCTGCTCTAGCACATCAGGGTCACCTCTGAAATGCAGGCTTTGACTAAAGACCTAACAGTTCACAAGACTGGCTTTTAGAAAAATACCTTTCCTTGCAGAGGAGATTGCATGTGTGTTCATTTCATTCTGCAGCACCACCCATGACTGTCCCTCAACACGAGAACTTGTTCTACCACAGCCAAGAATCAAATTCTTTCGTGCCTCCAAACACTTGTTTTGAGAAGCCTCAAGCTGTTTCTGGGCAAAATGCAAGGTAGAACTCAGGTCACCAGCAGCAAAATCCATTCCAGTGGGTTTTTAATTAAGCCCAGGAAGTCGATCTCTGTTTTGGCAGATGGTTAAGGCCAAATATCCATCACCAGAGGCACCTTCCTACTCTTGATCCATGATCTTGGCAAACAGCAAGAGGATGGCACAGTGACATATAAACAGCTTCCAGGTAGTAATGCAAATACTTGTAAGGGTTCAGAGCACAAATTCATAGCCCCAGTCCATGGAACAGAGCATCTGCAGATTCTCCTTTCGAAAATGCAGCTGAACTATTGGAAGTATTACTGGAATTACTGAATCACTGAAAATACAATCTCAGCAAGGTAGAAGATCTCCAGTATAAAGAAGGGGAAAGAGCAATCAACTCAATTCTCTGGAAAGGAACTTATCTTTGGAAGAGCCTTGGCCTCGTGACACTCTTCTGACAGGAAGAGCCATGACTGTAGGGCATGGAAAGCCGGAACAAGAGCCATCAACAATTTTTCTGTGAGTGACAAAAAACCACTCTGGGAAGGAGCTTCGAACACTGCCTTTTTCATCATTTTCAAACCCCTGGATGGCCACAGAGCTGCTAATCCACAGCAGAAATGATTCAGAGCTAAAAAATGCTGAGTACTTACTCTTCCAGAGACAGGTTTTCCATCTACCGACTCCAGGAGAGCCTTTTTCTCCAGAGAGGCAACAAGTCTGAGACTGATCAAAGTTTCTCAACCCTCACATAATGCTGACAAGCACATCATTATCTCTGTCAAAGGCTAATCATTAACTACTGCTCAGATTAGCTTAGGACCAGACCAAGCACTGGGATGCTCACACAGAGATCCACAGAGCAGCAAAAGCAGCTCCTGAGTCTCCCTCACGAGATCTTTGCAAAAATGCAAAGAGATTTTAGAACTCCCTGATCTGATTAAGTGCATTGCAGAGATTACTTTCCAACACATTAACCAAAACACATTTCAGACATTCCTATCTCTATCAGATATATTAGTGGTTTGCTTGGTTTTGGATAACAAAGTAAGCTTAGTTTATTGTAGCATTAGTATTTAAGTATTTTAGTATTCAAACTGAAAGAGAGCAGGCTTAGATAAAATATTAGGAAGGAATTGTTCCCTGTGAGGGTGTGAGGCCCTGGCACAGGGTGCCCAGAGAAGCTGTGGCTGCCCCTGGATCCCTGGCAGTGCCCAAGGCCAGGCTGGACGGGGCTTGGAGCAGCCTGGGACAGTGGGAGGTGTCCCTGCCCTTGGCAGGGGTGGAACGAAATGAGCTTTAAAGTCCTTCCACCCCAAACCATTCTGTGATTCTGTGATTCTATCTGCCCCATAATGAAGAAACGTGATGTTTTCAAAGCTATCGGCCAGTTTTTAGGAGCATTGGGAAGTGAGAAAAAAATAACAAGGCAGATAAATCATCAATTGTGCAGAAATTCTTCAACACCTGTTGTACAAGATAAACCCTGTACAACCTGGTGTACAAGATAAACCCTGCTGGGGTAGCTGGCTCTGGGACCTCTCTGCTTGGAAAGCTGGAGCCAACAACTGCTACGGAAAAAAAAAAGTGACAAAGCAGAATAAGTGCAAGAACAGCTGTGCTGTGCCCTGCAACACAAGGGGCCTTCTGGGGGCTGTGGTTTCAAGCAAGATCAAAAGCAAGAGTTACACAAAACGGGATCAACTGACAAGCAGTGCACGTGATCCTGCTAGTATGATGTCCTGGAGGGTTTTACTTGAGGAATTCAGAAAATTAAGGAAAGTCACGCTGCTGCCAAGAGGTTTTTTAAACTAGAAGCAAAATAATCAGAATCAAGTGAATTAGGTTCTACCACCCATACAGCAGGAGATCCCACAGACACTGCTCTGTGCCTTGTATGAAAAGAACAGCACAAAAATAGCTTTAAAAGTACAACCAAGCCTGTAACAGGAACATGAGGGCAGCTGCAAAACTCCCATCTAGCTTTGTTTCCAGCTGTTCAGGTTTCAGTATCTATAACATACTCCTCCAGCACACTTCAGTCTCACCTGACACCACCTTAAACACTAAAGTTCAGCACGTCCTCGTGAGATAATGTCTTATCCCAAGTTAATGAAGGGCACCAAAGCCAATGGTAACTTGATTTGTATAAAACCCTCCTGGCAGAGAACCCAGAAATCATGACTCAGTCTCTTGTCAAATCCATTAGAGCAGGAGCTCAGACAAACACGGGAGCCGAGAAAACCAGACCAACACTGATTGCATTTCACTTGCACAGTATCCCGAGGCTGGGTGTGTTCCTTGGGAGCTTGTGCTCCCACTTCCCTTATCACTTTGATGTACAAGGGTTGATCTACCCATCGGAAATGCCCTCCCACAGAGCCCCGCTGATGGCAGCGCTGTGGTCACTTCCTGAAGGCTGGAGGAGAGTGAACTGGGATGGCTCCTACTGGGAGCACTGGCTTTGAGACTGCTCCACGTTTGTTAGTGTTTCTCCTTCCCGAGTAAAAGATGCAAGCTTGAAAATTAAGTCCAGCTGTGCCAATGAGTTGTTTGAGTCTCTTTAGTAGAACGCCTTTCGGAGCAGGGAAGGTTAATGGGGGAAGCGAGCGGGCAAGGGGATCCCTGGCTCCCAGTGCAGCCTCTGGAAGATCCCACCAGGAGCAGCCAGGGTGGCTCGAGCTGCTGCCATTCTCCCACCCAGAGTGCAGCCACCATTTAAAGACATCAGACAAGGAGCAGGTCGGGTCACAGGGATGAGCCTCTCCCTAAGGAGGCTGGAGCCATATCCCTTTCCAGGAGCTGCTTTTCGCAGCTCCCCGGAGCAGGCCAGCCGGTCTGCTCACAGCATTAGCTCAGGATGTGCACTGCACCTCACAGGTGGCCTCAAAGCACTCCTTAATCCTACAGAGCCAAGTCCAATTATATTATCTCTAATGTAAAAAAAGCCTGAAAGTGTATTTGCCAGACACTCCTTCCCCCAGTAGATGCGGTGTTTAGAAAAGAAAACCAGCCAAGACTGTCAGGGTTCCTCTCATCCAGGTTAGCCAGAAGATCAGCTAAATATATCACAAAGCTCATATTCCAAGCTCCTGTACCTCCATCAGAGGAATGAGATCTGAATCTGTGATAACTAATGAGTAAGTGTGGGAAAAGAAGGTTTATGGAAGTGAAGTGGTTCTCATGAAGTCTCAGGAGAGAGCTTGGGGCACTCACTGTGAGTTCCATGCCAGAACACCCGTATTTTGTTCCCAGTTTTCTCCCAGTTTCATACCAGGACATGCTGAGCAAGCAGTGAGAACAGAAGAGCCTCGATCACTTACAGCATTTGGCCTGTGCTCTAGAGCTACCACGGACTGCTCTGTTCATTTAGATAAATATCAAAGTGAAAAGATTATATGTACAACTTTTTTAACAGATGATAAATGACATTTACATCTGTGATACAGCAAATGTGTGATTTTCTAAGATTATTATACAGAGAGGAAAAGAGCAGGAGGCAAAGCCATTGTTCTGGCTGCAATCACAGTTGCTGAAGTGCCGCTGGAAATCAGCTGGAGACCCTTGTAGATATGAACTGGTAACACAGGGAAGAAAAGACAATGGGAAATGACATTAAAAACAGTAGAAATAAAAAAGGAAAAATTAAAAGGAGCTGTTTCATCACAGCCTCCCACTTCTAGATTGGCTTCTAAACCAGGAAAGTCTAATTCCAGGACCAACAAATGAAAGGCTTTAGAAAGTACAGCAAAATAGGAGTTTAATTTGTTTACAATAACTAGTTCTATTATTCTCTGCATTAGCAGATTCCAGCTTTCAGATGAAAAAAAGGTTAATGAAAAAAATCATTGGCCTCGTGTTCTCCAGGACCTGATTGGGAACATTTCCAGAAAATTAGATTGAAACAAAAGGCAATGGAGTAGATTAACTAAGATTGGATTTCCCAGAGAAAAACAACACAAACTAGATTGACTCTTTTTCATCCTTCCCTAAGAAAAAGTTGCCAAGACTCCCAGTGATTTCCTGGCAGACTTGTGGAGAAGTTCATGCTGGCAGTGTGCTTCAGCTCAACTTCCCAAAATTCTGCTGCAGGCTCCTGCTAACTTTCAGGTGACCTTCAGGCCAGGGCAGGGAAGGTAGGTCTGCAGAGCCATGGCACTTTTCTGTTGGGTAGAGGGGTCTTCACAGGAAATAGAGAAACCACGGAGGAAAGGAGAAAATAGCACATTTTAGTTCAAAGAACAAAAAGTTCTGTCTTCTCTTGGACCTAATGTCTAACTGGAAAACAAGCCAGCTGAAAGGAAACTCCTCAGGGCCCTGCTCAAAACTCACCGTGTGAACGTGGTAGATTTTGTCATTTACTTGTAATATAAAACTGGAAAAGATTATTCTTAATGCCCTGCCTTCTCAGGCATTAAGCTTTTGTTCAGGGATAGAGTGTCTCACTAATCCAAACCTTGAAGTTACACTGTAAAGGGAGAAGTGAACTGAAAAATCCTCCTAAATATCTTTTCAAAAGAAAAAACAAAAAAAAACCCCACAAACTTTGTCCTTGTACCACTGCAAGTCTGAGTCAGTGGCAGGGATGATACCTTTAAAATAAAAAAGCAAACATGCAAAAGTGACTTGGAAAGGTGATTTAATTCCTCCTCTCTACCGGCAGAAATTATCCTAACTCTCAGCTTAGTTAACAACCTGGCCTAGCTGAGAAATCTGACATGAAATGAAAAGCAGCCAAATCTCAGTAGGAGACAGTTGTAGAAAATTTCTCCGTTCTCAACACAAAGTTGTGCGGGAGCCTGCAGCTCCTGCCAGTTCTTATATTTTCAGTACCTTGTTTTTGGGGGGGGAGGAGAGCAGAAGAAGCAAAAACCTGCTTATTGCAACAATTTTTGTGTTTGTAGCAAAAAGCATCACTTTAGTTTTGCATTGTGCAGCAGAGCAGTCACAGCTTCACCAACAAATCCTTAGTTATAAAACCATTTTTCATTAAAACAGCAACATTTACACATTATTCCCAGTACCCCCTTTTTAACGAAGGATGGGAAAAAAATAATGCAGAGTCCAAAGCCTGATGAAAGCCTCAGGAAACATTACATCACAAATTACATGATTTGGGATCATTAATTTGAATGCTAACTTACCCTATAAGATCCCATATTGTTACTCATGCAAAATCCTGCAGAAGCTTTACTGACCTCAGGCTCAAGCAGAGGCAAGTTAAGATCAAAAAGACTGAAAGTCAGCTTAATAAACACTTGTGAGGAGCGTTTCATCCACCTAGGCACAAAAAGCAGGACTAGTAAGCATTCTGGAGCTTGGGATTCGAGCACAAACAGGAAGAATTGGCCTCTGCCTGGGAACTGTGTGGAACCACGAGCCCACTGCACGCTCAAATAGAGATGAGGATTATGAACAAAGCTTAAATTAAAAAAGGATGAGTGGCTAAGATGTGATGCTTGCTGAGTGCTGTGGGATGTGCTGCTACAGCCTCTTCCCCACTACACTGGCACTGAAACTGGCCAGTGCTGAATACCAGTGAAAAAAAATAGGAAATATATACAGATATAACATTGGGTTAGGAAGATGGTGCAGGGTCTCAAAGGGCACACGAGGAGCAGCTGACGGCACTGCGATTGTTCATCCTGAAGGGGAAACTGAGGTCAGAACTCACCAGGGGTTGCAGCTCCTCCCGAGGGGCAGCTCTGATCTCTGGGACAGGGACAGGTCCTGAGGGAATGGCCTGAAGTTATCCCAGGGCAGGCTCAGGCTGGAGATCAGGGAACGGTTCTTCCCCCAGAGGGTGCTGGGCACTGCCCAGGCTCCCCAGGGAATGGGCACGGCCCCGAGGCTGCCAGAGCTCCAGGAGGGCTTGGACAGCGCTGCCAGGGATGCCCAGGGTGGGGTTGTTGGGGTGTCTGTGCAGGGGACAGGAGCTGGATTTGATGGTCCTGGTGGGTCCCTTCCAGCTCAGAATATTCTGTGATATCTGTACCTAAAAAACCTAAACTGAAGTGCCACACCAGGACTTAGCCACATGGGTCTTCACCATTTAAAAAACAAAACTATCGTGACAACCAACCTGATAGAAATACAGGAGCCAAAGCAACAAACTCTCTTCATCCAAGGGACCACATTTCCCACTGGAAGGAAGTTCATGTCCACCTGCCTTACCAAAGTTGAAACAATCTGCTCCCACCAGGAATTTACACCAAGTTATTGAAGTTTTTTAACACTAATAAGATTCTGACCTTTTCCAGGTTTCATTCTAAATTCATCACACATTCCTCAATATCAATCTGCTTAACACTCCCCTTTATCTTGTCCCTTTAGAAATGGAATCCCTGATACCTCAATCATTGCAATAAACTCCTGAATTACTGCAAACTCAGCCCCACAACAGACCTGGCAAGTTCCTGCTCAGACTCAAACATCCAGTAAGTAACTGACAGTACAAATTTCTAACCAGTGCCAGCAAATACCCAAAGCCAAGAAATTATTCAACCCTTACTGCCATTCTGACCTCCCATGCATGTCTGCCTGCATTTCAACATCATTTGGATCTAAGGTGAAATTAAAGCCAGTGGGTCTCACAAAGCACACAGAGATACCAGCTTTCCAAGAGGGGAAAAAACACAGAAAAACCACAACAAACCACAAAAAACCTAATTAAACAAACCAACCAAAAGGTGTATTTCTCAAGGTACAAGGTGAACGTGGAAAACTGCTTCGGCGGGGCAGCTCACACGTTTATCCACGCAAGGAACTACTGCGATGTTAAGAACACAGCGCATTGCTGATGTCCCTGGGTAACTCAGAGACACGAGAGCCAAACGCGGAGCACAGCGGCGCCCGGGTGTCCCCAACCTTCCCGCCCGAGCGCCCCATGGACCCGCAGGGCCCTCAGAGCAGCCATGCGCGGCCCTCCGGCTCAGCCCCGAGCCCCGGCAAGGGCAGCACGGCGGCCGCGGCTGTCACCTTGGGAACCGCAGGGCCGGGCCGGGCGCCTCCCCCGGAGCCCCGGGAGCGCTGCCCGCACCCACACCGAGCTCACCCCGCACCTCCACCCCCACGTCCCAGGGCTGCCCATTCCCTCGAGCCCCCCCGGCGCCCCCGGCCCGAAGTCGCGCGTCTCGGCCTGAGGGGAGGTGGGGCGGCCATGGAGCCCCCTCAGGCGGGATGG
>VZTD01001941.1:540299-567184 GCA_013397725.1 Rhagologus leucostigma
CCCCCCGTGCCGCCGGGCCCGGGGCTGTCCTCCTGTGGCTGAGGGTGCCGCCAGGGCAGTGCCTTGCTCCTGTCCCGCTGCGGGAGCGGCGTAGGGGCAGCCCGGGAAGGGTCCGGCTGCCGGCGGGGCTCGGTGCGGGGCCCCGGTGTGTCCGGGGCAGGGGGCCTGGGGGTTGAGACCCCGCCCGGGGACCCCCCCCGGACCCCGCTTTGCTCGGGGAGCCCCTCCCGCAGGGGGAGGCGGAACCGCCGCGGGGTCCCCGGTAACGGAGGGACCGGGGCAGAGCGCTCGGTGTTTTCACTTAAATGAGGAGTGGGTGGGAGGTCCCTGAAGTGCCGCTCTGGGGCTGTTCAACCAGCGGTGGCTCCTCCCAGCCTGTTCTGCAGGGTTCCGCTTGCATCGTGTCTATGTGTGGCACGTCCACGTTCTTGTATCGCTGACTTGTTGCCGCTCCAAGAGCCGCAATTCCAGCTCTGTGCGCTCCCCACCCCCTTCCAGGAACTTCTCTTTAACAGCTCTTGTAAATTAATCCTCTCTCTTTTTAGAAAACTTAGTTATTTTTTAAAGCAGATGCAGTGGCAGTGGTGTCATCCTTTGTTTGAATTATTCCCTTGTCCCGTGATACTAGGAGTAGGCTGAGCTTAACAGGCCTTGAAGCAGTGATATTGCAAACACCATATCCTGAAGGAATAGCCTCCAGCATTAAACCCTCTGCCCTTAGCTAGGAGAGCTTCTGCCACTTTAAAACTTAGTGGGAGAATATGTTTCCTGGACATTTAAAGAAAAAAAACTTCAGGAGCTGAATGTGTGGTTTCTCTGTCGCATATTTTTTTGGGTGTTGTAAGAGTCAACTGTTTTATGTGAAGCTAATTCTAGTCATTGCTTCGAAGTAACTTCTTTTTTGAGTAGTTTCAGTTCTCTACCTTCAGTCGATTTTTGAGGAAACGAAACACAACTGTACCACTTTCCCAACCTCTTCATCTACAAGTTTTGCCCATTCAAAGTTAATGGTTAATTAGCCTAGAGCACCTTAACCTGCAGTCCTTTGTTTACCTCCAAAGTGATGGTAAACACTTGGTATTTGATATAACTCCTAATTAAGGGTGTTCATTATCTATAATGCCCGTTTTAAATACAGTTAAATGGTTTTATTTCCCTTTCTAGAGCCAGACTAGCCTCCCTCTTTGGCCTGGATCAAACAGTCTCAAGCCAGGGAAATGAATTCTTCCAGTTCACTGCACCAAAGCAGCCCAAGAAGGGTCAGACAGCAGCTGGTGAGTAACTGGGCTTGAGAGTGGGGAACACACTCAGCAGCACGTGTGTGTGGGGAGAGCAAGGGCCCTTGTGAAAAGCAGCAGAGCAAGTAATTCCCTGAGCTTTCCTCGGTGATGTTGTCCTCCAGTGCCCTCCTACACCTGGATTTTCAACTGGCCTTTGGTGCCTTTGGAATGCAAGTCTTTGTTATTTTGTGATTTCCTTCCGGGATTGTTTTTCCTTGGGGGAAGGAACGTGTCGTGGTGGTGCCACTGGCCGGTTCTGTGCCTCTGACAGATGTTCTGGTCTCTGTCCCCAGCAGGCCAGGCCCAGAAGGCGCCCGTGGCCCCGGCAGCCTCAGGAGCCCCCTCGGTGCTGGTGGCCACCGCGGTGCTCGCGTATCGATAGTAAGTGACTTCTGTGTGATGTGGTGCACTCTGTGTCCCTAATCCCAGAGGGGAGATATTTTTGGATAAATGGGAAGAGACAGTTGTTTTCAGACACATCTGCGTGGTAGAAATGCTGCAAGTCAGTGGAAGTTTCTGCTCAAGAACAGCTTTGGTTGCTGCACTGCAGCCCTGGGTGAGGCAGTTCTGAGATAAAGAGCAGGTCGTGGGTTTGGCTGTTGCTGGGAGCTGTGCCCTGGCTGCTGGGCTGACATGTGCACTGCTTCAGGTGGCTCTGTCAGATGCTTGTGGCTCATGCATTTGAGAACTGAGGCATGAGCAGAGTGGGAGCCCTAAAACTGCCTGTCTGATGCTGCCATCGTGGAAAAACTCTTCTGCCCTGGATCTGTGAGAGCAATTTTCAACTCACTCCACGATGTGTGCTCTTGCCTGCGGGCAAGCAGGAATGTCTCTAAGCTGAGCAAGGCTGCCTGACATTTTAGGCCTGAGGAAAGGGATCTGAACTCTAAAAAATTCTGAGCTAGGGACAGTTCTGAAACTGAATACCTCCTTGTCTTCCAGTACAAACGGGCAGTACTTGAAGCAAGGCAAGTATGGAGCAGCTGTAGTGGGGAATCATGCCGCCAAAGAGGTGAGAGACACTTCCTTCTCTAACTCTGTCATGCTGAGGGCTCGCTGGTATGAGATGGTGTTTCTCTGAGCTCTCTAGGGTGTTTTGCTTTTGATGTTTTTCTCCTGCTGCCTTTCTGCCTCCTGGGTTTTCTTGGGGCTCAGCCATCCACCTTGGTGGCATCTTTCTTTTCTGCAGTCCGTGAGTTTGTAAGATCTCTTACAACTTGTGCCCGAAATGGTTTGCAGTGTTTCTGGAAGTCATTTTGGTGTTTATTCAGAATGTCTTTGACAACTGGATCACAAATCTGTGCACATGGAAATGGATATAAAGGAAAGTTCTGTCCCGCAGTACAGACGTGCTTTGCTTAAGTTTTGTTCTTTTAGTATCAAAAATCTCTCTCCTTCCCAAGTGTTCCTTGAAGAACACAGAGCTGAGGTGCCCAGTAAATCGGTGTGTTTGAAAGCTACTTTGAAAACTCTCATCCGTCCTTGATGTTGGTATCTGTGATGTTTCATATCCCCCAGGTCCTAATTCGTGTCTCGCTAAGTTGCTTCTGCTCTGGCAAGAACAAAATAAATCTTAGTTTGGTAACTAAATTCCTGAGTTAGTGATCTGGGGAATGTTGAGCTGTGTTGTTCTGGGGGAGCTGGGGAGGACAGGGAGTGCAGGAGGAAGCTGAACCAGCCTTCCTCAGGCTGCCTGTGTGATATCACATCCAGCTGGGAGCAGTTAGTGGATCACTCCCAGTTCACCACTGAGCTGTGTCCAGTGCAGCTGCACAAAGGAAAACACATTTCCTTAATAGATTATGTTTCGTAGAGCCAAATATGTCGATAAATCTCATGTCTGTGTTGTTTAGTGCTTGGAAAGCTCCCTCCAGCTCAGTCTGTTGCACGTTAATGAAAGAAAATAAAAGAAAAAAGAAAAAAGATTATACACGTAGACATCTTTAGGTTGGATATTAAGGAAAATGTCTTTCCCAAAAGGGTGGTCAGGCATTGGCACAGCTGCCCAGGGCAGTGGTGGAGTCCCCATCCCTGGAGGGGTTTAAAAGCCATGTGGATGTGGCACTTGGGGACGTGGGTCAGTGGTGGCCTTGGCAGTGCTGGGGGGAGGATCTTGGATGTCTCTTCCAACCTAAATGACTCTGTGATTGTTTTATGCCATGTGTGGTGAGTTCTGTATCTGGGAGGGTTAGTGCACCATCTTTTTCCACTGGAACTGTGAAAAAAAAAAGTGGGATTAGTTAAAGCATGTTGCTTATTACAAAACAATGAGTTTGACTTGCTTGGTTGAAGCAGCTAAATAAAACCCGTGAGAATAAGCCAGTTTTAATAGATGTCACAAAACTGTGTTAAGTATTTTTGCTGTGGCATGTTTGACAAATAAATGCTGAGCCTTAGGCTCGGCGTGTGACAAAATGCTTTAGAATTGAAGATGTTTAGAGGTTTTTTTTCTTTCTCCCTGTCCAATTCCTTGTGGAATCCAGTACAGGATCCTCCTTTACATCAGTCAGCAGCAACAGATCGCCTCTGCAAGGATCCATCCAGGCTTCGTGCTCACGGTGAGGCTCTGGCTTAGAAATGCATTTGTTGATCACAGCAAACACAAGTTTGGCTCTAAAATTCTTCCTTAAGCCTTGGTTTATAACCTTTGAGATCAAACATCTGAGTGACAGAGCAGGAGGTGTCCCAGTGACTGTTCTCCTCCTCATGTGTTGCACAAGAGGCTGTGACAGCTGCCTTTTGCAGAGCACCTCCTCAGATTTCCAAACCAAGGCTCTGTAGGAGGTAGAGGATTGCCTGTGCTCACAGAGGTGTTTTGGGGTTTGCAGCCCTGTGATGGATAAAAGCAGCAAAATTCCTTTTGCTGAGAATTTCTAGTTAAGTGTCTGAGAGAATACAACTGAGTAAGCAGGAGGAAATGACAGCAAGGAAATGTTTTCTCTGAGAAAATTGACACTCAGCATTTTTCTGCTGTTGAAAACAATCTGGAGAATTGTAAGTCCTGAAATGGGATCTCTCAGGAAGTTGGTTTCTGCCAGTTTTACAGAAAATTGATGTGTTGGTTTGCTGTTCTTCAAATTTCTTGGTATGATAGATAGAAATTTCACTCCAAAATAATGAAATTCCTGTCCCAGCTTAGACCTTGCTCTCTAGTTTTATAAGCGCATTCTTGAAAAATTAGTGGGTTATGTAGTCACTTCTGGTGACACGGGTTTTTAGAAGTGAGGAAGAAGTGACCTCTCCAATTGATTCTGGAAGTCTAAATAGAATAAATTATGAAATGTAAATTACTTACACTTAAAAATTCTCAGTATATATTAAAGAACCAGGCTTCAAGGAAGTTTCTGAAAGGTTTCACCTTCCTGTGTGAACCACAGCATTTAGGAGGAACTTAATATTTGCTCAAGTATTTGAGCTATAATAATTCTTCCATTATAATGAGCGCATAAATAAAAGCTAATTTGTGCCTTCTGAACTTGGGCAGTAGAAGCAGCAGGGTTCTTCCTGCTTAATTTCAGTAGCTCTTATTTTAAGTTCCTTTCGGATGTGGGTTTTTTAGTTCAGTTGAATGCATCATTTAATGCCTAAGATAGGACTGATTTCCTTTCCCACAGGTTCAGCCCAACAATTACAGCACGTTCTATGACGATCAGAGGCAAAACTGGTCCATCATGTTTGAGTCAGAAAAGGCAGCAGTGGATTTCAGTAAGCAGGTAACTGCTCACCTCTGGGCCAGGCAGTTCTTGATGGCTTGTTTACAACAGGGCAAATCGAGTTCTATTTTCACTGGAGTTCAGCTTTGAGCGTCTGCATAACTGTGATGGAGGCAGAGCTGAGAGGAGCCTGTCCTGAGTTTTGTTCATTAAAACAAATCTCTTCCAGGCAGGGAGCCTGTTGGTTCTCAAGATTCTCAAGTACTGTAGAGCAGAGGGTGTTTAATCAGCACGGGGAGACATGGAATGCCCTGGGAGTGCATTTCTAATGTGGGCTTGATCAGCACAGCAAGGAATGCATCAGAGTGATGAGTGGAACTTGTCCATTAGAGGCCAGAGACACTGCCAGGCTTTCCCTCTGCAGGTCTGCATTGCCAAATGCAACAGCTCCCCAGCACTGGACTCAGTGCTCTGCCAGGATCTCCTCCTTGGAGAAGGGCAGGGAGTGGAAGGAGGAGACTCCCTGGAGGTTGCCTACACGGGATGGCTGTTCCAGAACAACGGGCTTGGACAGGTAAGGACACATCTGCCACCTCCTAATGCTGGGTGTGACAGTGCCTGGCAGAAACCTGCACATCCGGCATAGGACTGGTGTTGATGTTAAAGGTATATTTTGGGCATTTATGGCACTGTAAGTGGAGTCATATGTATTGCCTATAGAATATTGAGGGATTCGGGCACATTACAAAAAAATTTCCTCATGGAAGGGGTTGTTGAGCATTGGCACAGGCTGCCCAGGGCAGCAGTGGAGTCACCATCCCTGGAAGTGTTCAAAAACCATTTGCATGTGGTGCTTGAGACGTGGTTTGGTGGTGAACATGGCAGTGCTGGGCGAAAGGTTGGACTTGGTAATGTTAGAGGGCTTTTCCAACCTTAATGTTTCTGTGATTCCATTACTGTTCAGGGGAGGTGAACTGAAGTGCTTTTGAACTTCCGTGGGCGCTCTCACACATAAATATTTATTGTTATGTTTTGCTTGACCCAGTCCTGTCCTAAAGCAGGTCTGAAGTCTGAGTCTTCAGTTATCATTCACTCTGTGAAACTGTACTTCAGGAAATGGACTAAAGCTCTGTCTTACGGCTGAGAATTAATTTTGGTAGTAGTGGGATGGGAAATAGCATTTAACCAGAGGTTCTAGGAGTTTATGGAATGTCTAAAGTAGCATTCAGAATCTTGGAACAGTTGGGAAATCCATGTATTCTGTGTTCTTGTTCAACTCTCCAGGTGTTTGACTCCAATGTTAACAAAGACAAGCTGCTGCGGCTGAAGCTGGGATCTGGAAAGGTCATCAAGGTACAACTTCTGGCACTTTCATTATAATAATTGAAGTCTCAGAGCTTTGAATTACTGCAGATCTTGTTCAGGATTCATACATGCTATTTCTGTTTCATTTATTAACAAACACTCAGTGACTCACTCAAGCTTTTTCTTCTTAATTTGCACAACCGTGCCCGGTCTCTTTTTCGACACCGGTGTTAGACAGGAGTTGTCCTCGTTGGTGAAAAGAAAACTTCCTGGTTTTGGGAGCTGGGGTTTTATTGTCTTTGTTTTTCTGGAAGTCACTTAGTCCATTCCCTTGTTCTTGGGAAACTCTATTTCTAAAGGAAATAATTTTTCATCTGGGTGGTGTGATGTTATCCCATAAAATCAGGGTTTGAGCCAGAGATCCTTTTGTTCAGGTCACCTCTGTGACCTGAGTAATTCATGTATGACCTGTTACAAGTTGTCCTTTATTGAAGATGTGCTATTTGTCTATTTTATTTATTTTATCCTGGTCTATTTTATTTATTTTATCCTGTGTCTTACTAATGTTGCCTGGCTGTTAAAGCCATGTGGTTCAGTGCTGGCATCCCTTGGGAAGTTTGCATTCTTCTGACTTTATGTCCCTTGTTACAACTGTTATCTTTGGGTGCTTTGTAAACCTAACCAGAGAAATTCAGATCTCTTTGGAGTCTAGCTCTTCCCCAGACTGCTGAGGGAGCTCACCACTGTGTGGTGGAGCTGCATCTTTATTCTCAAGTTAACACTGGAATTTACAACTGGCTGTCATGATTTGTGGCAAGGCAAAGGTTTAGTGCTGCACACTGAAAAGAAACAGGATTTTGCAAGAATCTCTCTCTATGTGCTTTGGAATCTTTGATCCAGCTGTTGCTTTCTCTTCTGTTGCCTCTGCAAACCAAAGGGCTGGGAAGAAGGAATGCTGGGCATGAAGAAAGGAGGGCGAAGGTTCCTCATCATTCCCCCAGCCTGGGCCTACGGGGCTCAGGGCGTGGCTGGTCGTGTCCCTCCAGACTCCACTTTGGTGTTCGAGGTGGAAGTCAGACGGGTGAGTGTCTCCTCCCAAATGTTTGGTTTGCATCTCTTTTGTGACTGCAAGGTGGGGAGCCTGCTCGTGGTGTGAGAACTCCAGCTCAGAAACTGTTAGAAACCTCAGCAAGATACGTATCTTTAATTAAAACAAACAAACCAACTCAAAACAGAACCCTAAACCCAGAAAATCCCTCAAGGCCGTTTGTCTGTTGTAACTGTCTCGGGATCTTTTAGTTGTCTCATTTGTGAGTCACTTGGGAAGACAAAGTACTGTGGGAGGAATGAGAGGATGTAAAGACTCAGCTTTTCCAGCTCTGAACCAATTGGCTGCTTTTCCTTGAAGTGCAGGAGCTCCACAGGGAGTGGCATCACAAATAAATTGATGAAAATTTTTACAGGAACCCAGAAAAACATCTCTTTTTTTGCTGCCTGCTTTTTAAGGTGAAGCTGGCAAAGGAGTGCTCTGGTTCAGACGGGCTGAGTGTCAGTTCAAGGGATTCCCCTGCACCTTCTCCAGTTCCCAGCTCAGATGGCTTCTCCTCAGACACGGGTTTATTGCCTCCCTCCACCGTCCCTCCAAAGCCTGGGTAAGAAGCAGCATGGTTTAAACAGCTTTCTGTGTGAAGGATGGTGATGCCCACCAGCACAGTGCTGCACTAACACATCAGCTGGCAAATGTGGGGCCTCTGTGTGCCAGCTCAGTGCCCTCCACGTGGCAGAGCAGTGCTTGCTAACAGGACTTGCTGGAATTTTCTGCTTGAATGCTGGCTTCCAGATTAAAGCAGTGGGAATGGGCTCCAGTGAAGGAAGTCATTTCTCTCCAGCATTCCTGAGATCCAGTGGGATTGAGCTGTGTGGGTGCTGCTCTGACAGCTGTCTCATCTCAGCTGGCGTTGTTGTCATCACTTTGGATCTTCTCGGTCTCTACAACTCCCTGAAAAGAGGGTGTAGCCAGTTGGGGTCGGGTTCTTTTCCCGGGTAACAAGTGACTGAGGAGAGGAAATCGCCTCTAAGTTACCCCAGGAGAGGTTTATGTTGAATATTAGGAAAACCTTCACTGATAGAGTGGTCAGGCATTGGCACAGGCTGCCCAGGGTGGAGTTACCATCCCTGGAGGTGTTCAGAAAATGCAAATGTGGCACTTGGGGATGGGGTTTAGTGGTGAACGTGCTGGTGCTGGGGTTAGTGGTTGGTGACTCAACCTTAGATGTATTTCCCAACCTTAACAATTCTGTGTTCTGTTCCTTAAATTAAATGGGTTAGTCACCCTTTTTAGGGACTCCAAGTAAGTACTGCTCTTGTTGCCATAAGTAGTTTGTTATTGGACTTGGCTAAAATTGTTTGTAGCAGAATGTGGTCATTACAGCAATCAGCAAAATCACCTATCTATAATCAGCTGTTCCCATGGGGCACAGTGGTGTCCTGAACATATCTACAGATAACACTGCAAAAATCTCCCAGAAGTGTAGGCTAAAAGAAATGCTCCTGGTGTAAGAAAACAGCTTTCCTAGGGAGAGGGGTACTTAACAGTATTTATTAATCCAGAATGCTGGCTCCTGAATTTCCTCCTGGTTAATCTCCACACCTGTTTGGCTTTGCAGGGAGCCAGCAGTTCGGGCCAAGTCCAACTCCATCAGTGAGCAGCTCGCAGTAAGTGCTGGCTTTTCCTAATTTGAAGCTTGAGTCGGGAAGTTTATTTGGTTTCACCTTAGCATTGGGCACTGCTGAAGATAAAGTGAGCATCATGCAAACAAGACACTGGAATGTTCACCTTACAGCAGATTAGGGCCTTGTTTCTGAAGGAATTAAAGATTGGACTTGATAATTAATGCTTGGACTCCATGACCTGAAAGGTCTTTTCCAACCTTCATGATTCTGTGATTACCAGGACCTGAGGAATCTCAATCCCAGTTGCCACTCTTAAATGCAAAGTGACTTTGACCATGTGGATGTTCACAAGGCTGCTTGTCTTTTGAGATAAATGGACAAATTTAAAATAGATAACAAAGGAATTGGGGCATTCAGGATAAGTTTATATAGCTGCATGAGAAAACTTTGTGTGTGTGCCTCCAGACACAGCTCCAGAAAAAGCTGCTAAGCAGTTTCCTGCACTCACACATTTTCTTGTTGGTGTTTTGTGCAGGGATAGATTTTTCTCAGTGGTGACAGCACTGTCATGCCAGAAGGAGGATATATAGAACAAGCCAGCTTAGCAAATCCTGGTGCTACCTTGTGTGCTTGAAGAGTAGATTTTCACCCAGTCATTGAAAAATTGAGTCAAAATTAAGTCAGAGATTTAGAAGTGTTTGTAATACCTCAAAAGCCTGGGCTGAGATAAAGGGAAAGTAACTAAGTGTTTCCTTTAGAACCCAGATGTAGCAAAGGCAAAGCTGATTTCTCGGATGGCCAAAATGGGACAGCCCATGCTGCCTTTCCTTGCTGGGACAGCAGGGAGTCAGCTGGACTCCAGTGACTCGGAAATAGAGGTACCAGTCACAGCAGGGTGACTCTTTTACTGCTTTTCCTACACTGGGGGTTGCTTAAGGTGGAATCCGTAGCAGTGGCTCTCCCCTTGTCCAGGGAAAGTCTGCTCTGGTTCTGGGACAGAAAGGTTCCACTTGGGTTCCTGGGGTAACACCTTCTGTGAAGTGACCTTGGGCTCAGGCTGTTGGCTTGTTCTTTAGTGCTTCTTGTAACATGCAGAAATGTTTTTAGGATCCAAATACTCTGAGAGGGACAACACAGCCAGTGGCTTCAACCAGACCCTCCCAGCCAGCTCAGGCAGTGCTGCCCACAGTGTCCACACAAGGTAACGTGCTGGGGAGCTGCTGCACTCCCACTCCCCTCCTTGAGGGCTGTGGGAATGGAGGATTCCTTCCAGGACTGAAATAGGAACTGAAAGCTTCTGAATAAGGCTTGCTGATCCACAAGCTGCTAATCCATGAAGCACAAGACAATCCTTGGAGTGTTTCTTCACTGGGGCCTTGTGCTTGAGGAGGAGCAGCCACCGTGCCTGAGCTGTTCTGTCACTGGGCACTGAGATTTGTAGGACACGGGATTTGTAAATGGCATGTTACAAATCCTTTCCCAGTGAACGGCAGCTTTTAGGAATGATGGAAATCTGAGTGATGGGCAGCAGAGGGCTGGCAGCTCTGCAGGGCTGGATGTGTCTTCCCACCATGGAATGGTCACATCAGCTGCTGGTCAGCTGAGCAGCCTTCAGAGTCAGTCTGAGTCACACCTTGTGTCAGTAAACTTCAGAGCTAGCTCTGTTTGAATGAAAAGAGGTTGTTTAAATGTATCTAGAAGTGGGATTTCTATGAAAGGTTACTCTTTTCTTGACCTGTTATCACTTACTTGACTGGATTTCGTTTCACAAGGTTGCAGACAGGCTTTTGTTAAACTTCTGTCTATTTAGTGATTTTTTTTTTCCTTGCCATTTCACACTACGTGAATTAATTAACTTTCGAGCTGCTTTATGGCGGGCTGAATTTATTTCTTCCTTTTCAGTACCTCAAGCATCTGGTGCTGCACCCTCAGTATCTTCTGCTGCTTTAATTCCTGCAACGATCCAGCCCCATTCAGCTCTGCCTGGAGGAGCACAGGGCTTTCAGGTACCAAAACGAGATCAAGGAGAATATTGGCACTTCTGTCCTTTCTCCTCAGTCTCCCATTGCTGGGAGCAAGGACTTTAACATAAGGATGAGAATTCCAGGCTGTTTCCTGTGACTCTTTGGCGTTCTCAGGTTTTCGTCATGTGCCCCTTAAAATTTATTCAAAAAGGGCTAATTTTCTGTTTATGGTGGGTTCTTAGACTAAGGATGAACCAGGCTTTGTTAATACTGTGTTTTGTAGTGGATACGATAAAAGCTTCCAAGTACTTGAGCAATGAGCAGTAAAGGTGCAACCAAGTCGTGTTGTGCTTTTTGAGCCCTTTTTAGGAAATAACCTAGTGTTCAAATTAGCATAACTTCAGAGGGAGCTGTTCACTTGCTGATCTCTGACTCCCACAAATGTGGGGTAGCATGGTTTTGCTTAAATTTGAGTGAAGATGGGAACTAACTAAGCCTCAAAAGAAGAGTATTATTTTCCTCTCACAATGACTGTTGTGTATTTTGACTTTCCAACTCCTTAATTCTTGGGGTTTTTTTTCTTTCCAAACATCATCTTTGCTCTTGGGCTTAAAAAAATGTGAAACTATGAGGACATGGGGAAATAGCAAAACACATTCTAACCCATTGGACTTGTCTTGCAAGGCATATCCAGGAGTGGCATTTGCTTACCCCCAAACTGCTGCATCTGCTTCTCAGCTCCAGCCTGTGGGTCAGATGTATCCTGCTCCTTACCAAGGTATGTTTTAAAAGATACCTGCTTCTCGGAGGGCTTCAATTCCTGCAGAAAACTGTGATGATGATTTAGTAGCTGTGGTAGCACTGTGCTGTTTCACAAATGTTTATTGTTTAATACCAAACAGGGGTAAACACTTCTCAGTGAATAGCCATCTCTTTCTTACCTTAAGGAGCTTTGTGCAGTGTGAAAGGGGCTGAGATTTCTGTGTCTTCCCGAGACTGGGTATTACTAAAGTAATTTGGTAGCTGGTGCTTCCAGTTATAAATAAAACTGTAATAGTAACCAGCTCCTACCAGCCAGGGAAAGAATTGATGTGTAAAAGGCCCAGCTTAGGAAGGACTAAAAGCATTTAAAGAACCGTTTAAGTCATCCCAATTGGTGAAGTCTTGAGTGTAGCTGAGCCTGTTTCTTCAGTGCAGTTTCAGAAGCTGACCTTCACTGCTGTGCTTTGGTTGTGCCTCTGCTTTGATTGTACCTCTGCTGCTCTGGTGTGTCTGGGGGCTTTGCTCTTGTTGAGCTGAGCTGTCATGTGGCTCCAGAATTTCCTGTACTCATCAACCTGCCTGGTGAGGTTATTTGGGAAATACCTATGTTGTTAGTTTTCCAAATACCACGTCCCTTTTATTTCTGGGCAGAGAGTGGCTTTCCTGGTGGCAGGCTTCGTGCTGCCACGCTTTTGCTGTGTCTCTGTGGAGGTATTTCCCCTTCTCATTATAAATCTCTCTCCTTTCCCTTCAAGCACCTGGAGATGTCACTTCCTTTTTGATGACAGAAGCTCGGCAGCACAACACTGAAATCCGACTGGCTGTGAGCAAAGTCGTGGATAAAATGGATCACCTGGCTGCCAAGGTATGGCCTGCTCAGGACACTTCTGCCCTCCACGTGTGCTGAGAGCAGTTGGCTCTGTTTAAATGCCTGCATTAAGCTTAAGTGATACAGTAAATGAGTAAAATTCCAATATGATCACACCTTGAAGGGGCAGCAGTTCAGCTACTGTGAAAAAGCCAAGCTTAGGCTTGGGGAAAGGTGCTGTCTTACTGTCTGGAATATCATGTGCTGCATTGCTTGGAGGGATCCCCTGCCCTGGGAGGAGTCTCACTTGATCCAGTGCCTGTTCCCTGCAGCTGAGCAGAAGGAACAGTGAAATGCCTCTTTGCACATGTCTGACTCATACCTGCACCCATAAATTCATTTCAAATGGCTTAAGAATGGTTTATCCCTGCAGGTGGAGGAGCTGAAGAAGCAAAGCACTGCTAACAGCTCCCTGCTGCCTGGCATCTCCTCTGTCACCATGGAAGCCTCCATGATCATGAGCAATATCCAGCGCATCATCCAGGTGAGCGTGGCCAGCCTGGTCTCGCTTCCATCAGGAGCTGGGGCTCACAGTGTTGTTCCTAGTGAGAGCAAGTGTCCATCCACCCTTGGGTTCTGTTTTTGCGTGGCCAGAATGAGGATGAGACCTACAGTGATTTCCATCCCTCTCCAGAATCTCTTCTCAACACTTTGGGGTTTGGGTACTTCCTGAGCCAGGGTTGTTGGGGTTTAACAGGCCTTGGCAAAAAGTTCGTGTGGGAGAAGTTCAACTTCTCAAACCATTATGGATTTAACCCCCAGCCTCCTGCAGAACAGTTTCACAGCTGAAGTACCATGTTGTAGGAACCACCTGCTTCTGGTACTCACTACTTAATTTTATGCTTTGAAGCCTTTCTAAGCAGCAGACTTAAAAACTTGGGGGTTGTGGGTAAAAAAGTCAACCAGACACAATATTTTCTAGAATGCGATTTGGCAGCCACTGTCCTGTGCCAGGATCTGCTAAATGTGGCACAGTGCCTCCCTGGGCTGTTGCCACAGAAGGGATGAGCCTCACCACTGTCCTGCAGCTGTGCAGAACAAAGGTTTAGGGACTCCTGCAAGGAAATCTGAGTCTGCTGAATATTCATGCTGAGCTGTGCTTTAGGAGAATGAGAGACTGAAGCAGGAGATATTTGAGAAGAGCAGTCGGATTGAGGAGCAGAATGAGAAGATCAGTGAGCTGATTGAGCGCAACCAGAGGTAAGGGGTGGGAGCCTCACTGCATTTCCAGACTCTCCATCTTACACTTGGGCATAACTGAGGGGTGTTTGTTAGGAGAGAGTCATATTCTGATATTTTCAATTTTTTTCTAAGGTATTAAAAGTGTGGGGATTCCTCCCACCCCTTCTGTGCAGGGCTTAACCCCAAAACTTTGATTTACAGTAAACATGAATGTGTAAAAGGGGAACAAAATCCCTCATGCTGTCTTTGAGCACACTTGCCCTGCTCCTGGGAGTTGCTTTATTTTTGCTGGCTTTTTAGTGAGGTGAAGAAATTGTAGGGGATGTGGTGTCCTTGGTGAAGTTCAGCTGATACCAAGTTATCAAAACTCTTGGACCATGAGACATTTTCAGAGAGGTGAAGCACTTATCCCAGCTGATAAAATCCCTGCTGTGCCAGACACAGCCCTCCCACCCCTCTGAGATCAGCACATCCTGCAGAATTGTCTGGGACTTGCCATGAATTCCACAGAGAACTTCTGTGCTTTGAAATGTCACCTTTTCTGTGTGAGCCCTTGGCTCCAAGCCCTGCGTTTCCAGGAACGCTCACGGAGTCTCCCTGTGCACAGGTATGTGGAGCAGAGTAACCTGCTGATGGAGCAGAGGAACCACTCCCTGCAGACAACAAACGAGAGCACACAGGCAAGAGTGTTGCATGCAGAGCAGGAGAAGGTAATGGTGGCATGAACAAAGCCAGGGCTGTTGCATTAAAAGATGCTGAAGCCTTGTTAGTCAAGGCAGCTTTCTTAGAAGGCAACTGCAGTTCTGAACTTTGTTTTGAGAAAAAAAAAGTGAATGTTTTGATGGCTTTCATGATAAAAGCGTCACAGAGGATATAATCATTTCATGCTGTCATAACTTTAATATTCTTATCTTGTAGGAAAGTGTCTGATTTATTGTTAACTGAGTAGGCATGTGGCCAGTGTGTTGAGGAATTGTGTATCACAGGGCTTTTGAGCTGGAAATACTTCAGTTATTTAGTTGCACTGATAGTTCCAGAAGAGTTTAATTCTTCCTATTGAACTGACATAGAGTGAATATAGATACAAGAAAAATTCTTTCCTACCGGAGTTTCTTCATTGCACTTTTGTGCTTTTTTTTTTTAATGCTAATCAAAAGCTGTTTGTTTCTCCCAGTAACACGTTGTGCTTTTGTGGAAGGGAAATAGCTTTTAAACCAGTGCAATGCATTTATGCATGGCTGCATATCCTGAACCATCCCTGCAGGCCAGCCTAGCCCAGGTGTGCTGCCCCGGCTGTGCCATTGCATGGTGCCTGCTCTGCTTTCTCAAGCACTGGCTTCTTAAATTACACCAAGTTCAGCCTTGCACTGTGCTCTGCTGCTGAGTTGTGTCTCTCTCCAGTTCAATTGTGAGGTGACAAATGCTTCCTCTGCATGAGAACCATAACTCGGTGCACCTAAAACTGACCAAAACTGCAGCTTTCCAAAGTGTGGTGAAGAGCAGAGCAGCGAATGGCTGATGGTGGTGAGAGCAGACAGGGAAGGGGGCTGGTTTTCCACCCCCAGCCCGGGTTGCATACCCATAATATGTAGGAGTGTGAGAGATTCTAACCAGGAATAAGTCAGACCGAAAAAATAAATGAAATTCCTTTCTCTCAGTGAGGGAAGCATCCTGCTGGTACAATAAATAACTTGGGGGGGAATAATCTTGTGGAAGTATAAGATCTTTAGGAGTCTTTTGGGCCTTATCTTCAGCAGGACCCCACTGACTGAGCAGCCACTGCCCAGAGATGATGTTACACGAACAGGCTCCAGGCCAGGACAGCCCTGATTTGCACTGGGAGATTTCCCCTGGTTCTGGGAGAGTATTGACTGTAAAGATGAAGGCTGGTATTCCTTCCTCTTCCCTCTGTCTAACCCAGCTTGCCCTGGGACTGCAATCACTGAATCCCCAGGGACAGACAGAACCAGGGAAGAGAACTGGAAGCTGTTTTATCTATTGTTCACGCACAGATAGGGACCCAGCATTTATTTGGTTGTACCCAGGTTCACTGAGGTGTTGGTAACTCACTGCTTTTGGGTTATGGATCTTTGGATCACAGCTTTAGGTGAAGGCTTTGTGTACCATCAGTAATTCCCCACCTCTCCGGTGCGGGTCACACCCAGGGCTGCTCCCAGCTCTGGTGTGTAACATACCCTAAGGATACCCTTAGTGTCTTTCTTTTACATCAGGCTTCACTCCCTTTTCCTGTCTGAGCTTTTACAGTTCTTGGAGTAATTTAAAGGCTTCTCTGGCATGCCTTAGGCTCCTGCTGTGAAGCATTTTGCTTTTCTGCTGATGAATGCCTCTGCCTTTCAAGTCGTGTTCTTAACCCTTCCTGTTTCCTGTCGCTGCTTTCTCTTCCCAGCACATGCTGCCGGTGGATCGGGGCTGGGACCAGGTGAGGCAGTGTCTGCTGACTGTGTAGGTGGTAGATGGTTGTGCCCTAGGTAGTGCCAGCCCAGCTTCCTCTTGACCTAGAAACCGATTGGCATGAAAAGAATTGTCTCAGAGCTTGAATTAGCACGGATCCCTCACTGGGAGAAGGGCTTTGTAACTGGCAGTGTCTCCCCACTGGCCCCCTCTTTCCTGGGGAGCCCTTTCCAAGAATTCTCTCACATTGCTGCTTGTTCCACTCCCCATGGGAGAACAGGATCACTGTCAGAGCAGGTACAGGTCACCCAGGATTCTTCGTGCCTGAAAGCTGGAGGCTGGAGCTGAGCTGTGGACATGAAGCATCCTCTGTAGAAACTTCTGTCTAGTAACACTTCCTGCCGTAGGATTTCCTATTTTCGTTTTCTTTATTTGCCATCAAAGACAGAGGCCAGGGCTAAAATAACCTTTAGATGTCTTTAGCTGTGCCGTGGGGTTTGCTTTCAGCATGCCAGGAGTTAGTAGAGCAGTGGGACATTTATGGAAACATAAGAGGAAAGCAGATCTGGTTTTGGCCACTCTCTGAAATGCTGCCTCCTCTTTAAAATGAGTGGTGTGGTATCCCAGCCCTCCAGGTCAGCACATCCTTGTCCTTAGCATAGTTGGAACAATTCTGCTCCCAGCTCTTCTCTGCCACAAGGTGTTGGTCCTGGTGTGGAGGGAATTCTCTTAGGGGGATGAAGCAGAGAGAAAATCCAGTTCTCCTGAACTCACCTGTTACAAGAATGTGAAAAGTCTGTTGGGCATCTCAAACTAGGCAGAGGTGTGGAAGCTGTTTAGGGATTCCCCGTGCAAGTTCTGTGTTTGCAGAGCATCCTCTGAAATCCGTGTGTCGCTCAGCAGGACGGGGAACGGGACTTTGTGTCTGTGTGGATGCCCTGAGCCCCTGCTAACGTTGTTTACAAGGTGTCTAACAAGCTGTGCTAGTGCCTGGCTTTAGCTGAGTCACTGACTCTCAGCAATCCTAAATCCAAACAGGTCCACAAATGACCGAGAACTGCTGGGGAATGCCAGCCTTGCCCATGGGGGGCAGCTGAGGTGACCTCGAGCTGTGTGCTCTGGGGACAAGGTGCTCTTTTGGCTGGGACAAGCCTGTGTTTTATGTGGCTCTTCAGTGATTTGTAAGCTTATGGAATATAATTAAATGTTGCAGCCCAGGCTTTTTACTCAAATAGATGTTTTCATAGCCTGAAAACTGAGCAGAGCCACCAGGCACTGGCACCAGGTTAAACACATTTAACCTTTCCAGGAAAACTCACTGGGTTGAACTGATGCACTGGTGAGGTTGTAGGTGGCCTCGTGCAGCTTTCTAGTCAGTCTGGACAACAAAAATGTCACTGCTGCCTCTTCAGTTTGGAGATGTCTTCCCTGATAAGGCCTTCAGCCCTTTTCCAGCTCTTCCTGAGAGAACAGTTCTGCTCCTTCCTCTCACTTCCCTTTTCTCCCTGCTCCATTTCGTGCTCCAGGCCAAAGTTGCAGAGGAGCTGGCAGCTGCCACAGCCCAGGTTTCCCAGCTGCAGCTGGAGCTCACTGCCCACCAGAAGAAGGAGATGGACCTGAGGAAGCAGCTCTCCTGTGCCGTGCAGGATGCAGAGAGACAGGAGGCACAGCTCAACAAGCTGCAGGCACAGGTGGCAGGTGAGGCTGCTCCTGCCTGTCCCCCGAGAGGCTCCTTCATGGCTCTTTTATAAGTCATAGGTTTTTCCTGTCTTCTGGGGTATCTTCCTGCTTTCCCTAGGATCAGTCACAGGGGATGGAAGAAGGATATGGATGCACTGAAGGGTGTGCATCCACGTCACCACTAAAGGCAAAGTGGGACGACTCAACAAACAAAATCATCTGTTACAGGGATGCCTTTTGTAGAACCATCTCTTGGCTTTTCTGTCCAGCATCCTGTAGAGCAGCCAGAGATGTCCCAGAGGATGGAAAGTTAAAAGCTGAGGTGTTTTATTGCCCACCTTCCTCTGTGCTGGGCACTGGTGTGGCCCCACCCTGAATCCTGGGGTCACTTCTGGACCCACACAACAAGAAAGGGGCTGGAGCAATTCCAGGGAAGGGAATGGAGCTGGGGAAGGGTCTGGAGCACCAGGAACAGCTGGGGGGGCTCAGCCTGGAGAAAAGGGGGATCAGGGGGGCCCTTGTGGCTCTGCACAACTCCCTGACAGGAGGGGGCAGCCAGGGGGGTCGGGCTCTGCTCCCAGGGAACAGGGACAGGAGGAAAGGGAACAGCCTCAGGCTGGGCCAGGGGAAATTTAGGTTGGATATTAGGGAAAATGTCATCACAGAAATGATTGCAAAGCATTGGAATGGGCTGCTCTTGATAAATTCTAGCCCCCACTGCAGGCACAAGCCCCCAGATGTGTTCTCCTGAAATGGGAGTTGCACCCAAACCCACAGGGAAGTGTGGGGCTTTGTTTGCAGAGCTCCAAGAAGCCTCTCAGGACACTCAGAGCAGGTTCAAGGCCGAGAAGCAGAGCCGCAAACAGCTGGATATGAAGATTGCAGCACTGGAGGAAGAGCTGACAGACCTGAGAGTGGAAAAGGAGACTCTGGAAAGGGTATGTCCAGTGCCAGCAGCAGAGCTGGAGCTTCCAGTTGTTTACTGAGGGTTAACCCAAGGCTAACCAAAGGTTCTTGCTTTTAAATACGTAAGTTAAGTAAATCTTGGCTCATCTGCAGGCTGGTGGATCCTTTGTGCTTATGTGGGTTTTATTTATTTATTTATTTATTTGATGTTCTACCCAGGAGTGTGTCAACCTTCCTCCCCCGAGATAACCTCAGCTTGACTGCAGGTGATGAAGTTCCCTGCCCAAAGCAGATCTTTCTGCTTGAGGGAGAGAAGCTGCTTTGGTGCAGTCTGGCCTATTCTGTGTCGTGTTCTGTACTGCAGAATCTTGCAGAGAGGAAGAAGAAATCCCTCTCAGAGAGAGCTCAGGCAGAGGAAGAGATGGAAGAAATTCGCAGGTCGTACCAGCAGGAGCTGGACAAGCTCCGGCAGCTCCTGAAAAAGGCCCGGACCTCGACTGACCAGGCAGCAGCAGAGCAGGTGAGGAGTCAGGGGAGCTGCTGCTCCAGGTCTGGAGGGCTTGTGGGAACCTCCGGGTAGGAAATAATGTGAAAATGCTCAGGTAGGGGAAGAATGAAAGTGTTAAGTGCTTGAATTCATGGGTTAGTGTCAAACTGAGGAAAGAAGAGGCACCAAATTGAGCTTGTAGTAGAGAGAAGAATATGGGACTTCTGAGGAGTGACAGGTTGTTTAGAAATATGCCAAGAGGTCTGAAATCTGAGCCAGACCTTCTGGCCAGCCTGGGGGTTTGTGGCTGGAGCTGAAGTGAGAGGTGTGGGCAGGAGCTGGTGGCAGCCCCAGGGCTGCACTCTGTGCGTGGGTGTCCGGGGCTTTCACCTCCTGTGCAAACACAGGTCGTGTGTGTGTGTTCCTGATGGTCTCTCTCATGTCGTGGGCAGCTGTCACTGATCCAGGCAGAGCTGGAGTCCCAGTGTGAAGCCAAATGTGAGCGTGCCCTGGCCTCGGCCAAGGAGCAGCACGTGCGGCAGTGCCAGGAGCTGTGTGAGCAGAGGGACTCCCTGCAGCACCAGGTGGCCCAGCTGGAAGAGAAGGTAAAGGGCTGCTCTCCCTTGCTCTGATGGGCACTAAATACCAGTAGCTGTAACCAACAGCTTCTCCCACCTAACTGGGGCTTGACTTTGTAATTTCTTGCCTGCTGTGGAGCTTGATCTCGGCCATCTGCACGTGCAGTTGTTCTGTTGGGTTGGTGGCTCATGAAGGAGGGAGAGCCAAGGTGCTGACAGGGCTGAACTCCAGCAACAGCTACAACATCTGCTTATCTGCACTGTCCTGAGGGGCTGTTTGTGAGCAGAAGCTGTTCAGAGTGGGTGACCCTGCCAGGGGCTGTACCCGCTCTGGTTCTTGTTTCAGCTCACGGCTCTCAAACACTCGAAAAAAGCAGAGGAGCAGAAATTGTCTGAGGTTCAGCAACGTTTGGAGGAACTGGAGCCTGTCCAAGAGAAGGTAAAGGAATAACAGCAGCTGGATGGGAACTGGAGTGCAGGGCACACCAGCCTCAGGCTAGTCCAGAATAACGAGGATGGGAGTTCCAGAATATGGCAGGGAAGGACAATTTCATGTGGTTTCCAGCAAACCAGAACAGGCCCAGTAATGAGACCCAGCCCTCCTTTCACTGGGATCTCAGTGGTGCTGCACCCACCCATTCTTGGTGGCACTTGAGGAGCTGGTGACACAACTGTGACTCTCCCAGGCTGGGTGGGGTGTCCTTATTCTGGTGCCGTTGCTTTCAGCCAAGTCTTTTGTGACACTATCAGAGCCCTGCTTAAAACTCCACTCAGTTTGTGCCTCGCTAAAACCCTCCCCAGGGCACCCCTCGAGGTGAGGCTCTGGTGTGAGGAGCAGCTCTGAGGGTGGGTTTCCCTTGGCAGTACTCAGCCCTGCAGGCAGACGTGCTGGTGCTGAAGGCTCGCTACGAGGAACGGATCCGAGACCTGCAGCAGGATCAGGATGGATCTTCCCCTGCAGACTTCACTGAGCAAGTGAGCTTGGCTGTACTTCTCCTTCCCCAGTACTTCTCCTTCCTAAGCAAATGCATTTACCTTGAATTATTTCTCTTTGAGCTGACATAAGAAGGAAAAATATGATTTTCTCCACAGAGCACTGTATTTGTAGTAACAGTCCACCGAGGAAGAAAGGATGGGATCTTATCCTAGAATTACAGTCACACAGGATGGTTTGGGCTGGAAGGGACCTTAAAGCCCAGCAGTTCCACCCCTGCCATGGCAGGGACACCTCCCACTGTCCCAGGCTGCTCCAAGCCCCATCCAGCCTGGCCTTGGGCACTGCCAGGGATCCAGGGGCAGCCACAGCTGCTCTGGGCACCCTGTGCCAGGGCCTCCCCACCCTCCCAGGGAACAATTCCTTCCCAATATCCCATCCAGCCCTGCCCTCTGGCAGTGGGAAGCCATTCCCTGTGTCCTGTCACTCCATTCCTTATAAACAGCCTCATTCCATCTTCCTGCTGCCCACTTTGTTGCCTGACTTTTATTTCTTGTTGTTGAAACTCTAGATTTGAGGTATGGATTTAAAAACTAAAATAAGTAAGAAGTGCCAGTCTGCCTTGTCTTTGTGCCTCAGTTTGGGAGGGATGAGTTCGGTGCATATAGAGTGGTTCTGAGTTAGGGTGGCCTGATCTTGTGAGGATTTCTGGTTTGGAAAGTGGATTATTTGAAAAACCACGTTTTTGTGTTTGGATTTATTGTTCCTTCCCCTGGAGAAGTGCCTCATGTTGAGTGCAGTGCTCCACATGCTGATGAATTGTATCTCTGTTTCCTGCCTTGCCTTTCTGCAGGTCAAGAAGATAATGAATGGTGTATTTCAGTCTCTTCGGGGTGAATTTGAGCTGGATGAGATGTACAGTGGCAGGACAGTCCTGGGGCTTGTCATGAACACTATCAAGGTATGACAGGGGTGAGAGGAGAGAGAGAGAGAGAGCCTTGGGCTAAAACCTCAAATCTGTGCTGTGAGACTGAAATAACTGTGAAGGAGAATGTCTTGTGGGAGGCAAAGCAGCCTGGTAGGAGAAGATGATCCAGGGATCTGTGGTGGTTTGTATTTAGAGTATAACCTGTGTTCTCCCTTTCCCAGACTGTGACGCTGCAGCTGCTCAACAGGCAGCAGGAGAAACCAGACCATGGCAGTGAAAATGGGGAATCTGGCCCAGGAGCAGGGAGACAGGAGGGGTCACCTGGAGCAAAGACTGAGCACGAAGAGCCCCTGCAGCACAGCCCAGCACAGAGCACTGCACCCCCAGCTGATCCTGGGGAAGCACCCAGAGGCTCCCTAGAGTCTGAGCAGGAAGGCCAGGCTGCTCCTCACCCTGGCAGGCCCAGAGCTCCTGAGGAGGAGCAGGGGACACGGAGCAGTGGGGCGACAGAAGAAGAGAAAGTTCAGGAGGAGCTTCTCCCTCCCACAGCTGAATCCAGCCTGGATCCGGAGCAGGGGCCGGTGCTTGCAGGACAGGCTCTTCCTGGGCTGCAGCAGAGGCTGGAGAGTGTTCCCATCGGGAAAGCTGGCCCAGAACACGGTCCCTGTGCAGTGCCTTTGCAGGCAGAAGCTGCAGAACCTCCTGTTCCAGAAGCCAAGCCAGGAGGAGTGGACGGGGCAGCGCTTCCAGCACATCCAGCTGTGGAGCAGAAGGCAGAGGAGGCTGTGGGAGGTTTAGAGCCTCCTCCTTTAAATGGGGAGGATGGGAGTGGCACAGACCCATGGGATGGAGCTGCCTCAGTGTCCAGCACAGCACAGCCAGGCTCAGCTGTCCTGGGAGGAACTCCAGGATCACAGCAACTGGGCTCCAGCCCCAGGCACACGGATTCCAGGTGAGGGGTGGTGCTGGGCTGCCAGGGTCAGCTGGGGCTGGGACAGCAGCAGGCCCAGAGGCTGCGCCAGGTGTGTCCCTGCTGCAGGACAGCACAGGCTGGGGGGCTGCAGCCCCCTCGTGGTGCTGGCACCAGCCAGGACCCGGCACAGACCGGGCTGGCCAGGGCACATTCCACTGGGAGCAGCCCCAGAGCAGCCTCGTGTCCGGGGGAGGCAGTGGAGAACGTTCCCAGGGGAGCGTGCAGCTCCTGTACAATCTGATCCTGGTGCCTGCCAGGTCCCAGCATTGCCCTGCACTGCTGAACAGTACCTGCCACAAAGGTTCCCCTCAGTGACAAAGCTTTGCCATCTCTCTGTGACAGAACTTGTAAAAGCAAATCCCATCCTCTGAGAGTGAGCTGTTCATTCCTTATCTCCTTGCAGCCTCTTTGAGGATGATGACAACCTCTTTGAAACAGCATCTCCTAAACCACTGAAGCCTCAAGTTCCCTCTGAAGAGGAGGATGAGGAGGAAGTGGTATGTATTTGGGTGTCTGGGGCTTTGCTCTGGGTCTGTAGCTTGTCTGTAAAATCCTCCCCGTGGCCTGGCTGAGCTCGGAGCTTCCCATCCATTCCCTGTGTACATCAGGAGTGTCTGGGGTTGGTGACTGAGCTGGGAGGGGCTGGCTCGGCTGAGGGAGTGGTGACAGACTGCTGCTGGCATGAAATCAGTGGGACTTGCCAGGTTAATTGAAGGGTTTTAGTGTCTGGCCCCTCTCCAATCCCCTTCAGCCTCTAAGCAGCTCCTGGAATCATAGAACCACAGAATCCTTAAGGTTGGAAAAGACCTTTAAGATCAAATCCAACCATCCATGTAGCACCATTCACCACAGAACCATGTCCTCAAGTGCTGCTTTCTGAACACCTGCAGGGATGGTGCCTCCGGTGTGCCAATGCTTTACATTCCTTTCCATCACAAATTTTTCCTGGTATCTAATCTAAACCTAATCTAAACACTAAGACATCACATGAGAAATAAAAGCTTGGGTAATGAGGCTTCTTGTTCCCAGCTCCTCACAGCTGGCAGAGATTTCAGAGCAGTTTGTGTAGTGATTATGAAATCCCAGGAAGCTGCTGGGACTGAGCAGTTTCCCTCTGGTGTGGCTTGCAGAGCATGAAGGGGCGTCCCCCTCCCGCGCCACTCTTCGGTGACGATGATGACGATGACCTGGACTGGCTGGGATGAAGCTGTGGCTGCTGAGGCCTCTCCTCTGGGCACGGCCTCTTCCCGTGCTCCGAGCCCTTGGCGAGCTGCACTCGTGGGACATTGGGAATGAGCGGGGACTTCCCGGCTCTTGTCCTGCAGAGGGATGGGGGCTGGCAGCAGGGAGCTCTTTGTGCACTCGTGGGTGCTCAGCCCCGTTGCTCTGAGCTGCCAAATGCTCTGGGGTTGGGCTGAGTGCAGGAGCCACCCAGTTCCACAGCACGGCCCACCACTGTCCCCCTCCCCTGAGCCCTGGATTCATGAACCTCAAACTTTATGCAAATAGGAACTTAGTGAAGAGCTTCAGCAGAGCGAGTCTGGCAGGACGCTGCAGTGACAACAGCCTGTTAAAAAAAAACAGACTAAAATCTCCTTCCCCAGTGAAGAACTCCTTGGAATATTTCTCTTAGTCCCCATGGTGGCTCCCAGGGCCCCGGCACCCTCTCCCCACTGTGTCAAACCATGTGCCACTGGAGATTCCCGCAGGAATCCCAGTCAGTGTTTGTTGTGAGCCCCTGGCTCCGCACAAGCAGCCTGGGGAGCCCTGAGGGCTGAGGTGGTTCAGGTGGGCACCGACTCAGAGTGGTGGCACAGGTGCTGCTGGACCCTGGGGCTCTGTTAAAGCAGGGCCTGAGCACGGCTGTGGCCGCTGTGCTGGGTGCAAGGAGCCCAGTCCCTGCTGCGTGTTAGTCAGACACTCGCAGGCAGCTCCTGTCCTGTGCCAGAGCTGAGCTGGTTTTTGCTGGGCTGTGTTTCCCTGTGGGAGCAGCAGCTCTGGGATGTGCTGCTTGTTTGGGAAGTCCTTCCCCACAGCCCAGCCCTTCTCCCGTGCCTTTGGCTCTGCTGCTGTTAAGGTGTGACCATCCCAGCACAAGTTAAACTGTGGAGAGGGGTGGGACACGAGCCCCAGGCTGGGCTGGGCAGTTTGGGGTGTCACCCTGCACTCTGAGGGGACCAGGAGGGGAAAGGAGTGAGGAACAGAGCTGGGCCCACAGCCTGGGGCTCTCACAGCACTTTTATTCTCCGCTCATGGGCACTAACACTTCACCCCAGGAGTCTTTAAAACAAATAATCCCCTTCATAAAAGGAAAGGACTTAACCTAATTCTATTAATTCTATGGCTTAGTTTCTCCAACTTCCTTTACAATCTCTGACTGGAATTAGATCTGTGTCCCCCTACAGGTGATTTCTTGGGAGGAAAACACCCAAACGAGCACTGGGTGTTCTTGCTGGGGTGTGGCAGCTCCCTCTGCCACACTCTCAGTGCCACAACTTGCCAGCTGCAGCTGCAAGTGGGGCAGAGACCAAAGCCTGTGCCAGCCACCCTGCTGCCAGGCGGGGTGACCTGAGCTGGGCCTTCCTGGGAGTTACTCAGTGCTGAACATGAGGGCGTTTGAAACTGGATTTTCTGGGGGGTCCTTGTGCTGCTCTGAGCGTCAGGGCCCTGCTGTGGCCTCTGGCCCCGTCCATGCAGTGTCCCAGGGGAGATCACTGCTCCTACTAACAAGTTCCACTTCTTGTTCCCCGTTACCGATAGATGCCCTGAGGGATTTATATTTCACTTCTCGGAAAATAAAGTGCAATTAAACCTTATTTTTTGCTTGCAGTGGCTTTACTTTAGTCTGGCCTGATTCCGGGTGCTGAGTTCTGGCCGGAGGCGGGTGAACCACGGAGGCCTTTGCTGAGGATGTGCCCGAGGGGGTGTTGCTGGGGGCTGGGAAGGAGAGGACCCCCCCTTCTCCATCCTGGCCCTGGTGCTCAGCCCCTGCCCTGCCTGCCGAGGCTCACGGGCTCACAGAAGAACACCCGGACACGGTGCTGGGCCCATGTCTGGCGGGGCTGAGCCCGTCCCCGGCCTCCTCCTCCCTGCGCGGGCACCGCGCCGGGCTCTCTCCCCCCGGGAAAAGCCTTTGCGTTGCCTTGGAACAGCTTCGCCCCCAGGGCAGCGCTGCGGGACCCTTCCCGTCCCCTCTCAGCCGGGCCTCGCTGCCGGCGGGGCTGGACCGAGGCGCGGCCGGGGAATGTTCCCGTCCCCGGGCCTGCGAGGCCGGGAAGCGCCGGCGGCCCCAGGCTGCGCCTCCCGCCGAGCCGTGCCGCGGGGGCCGGGGGCATTCGGGATGGAGCGTGAGCACAGCCACACTCCGGCCGGGGACGAAAGAGCTGCAATAAGTTAATTTTTAAAGAGTCTGATGCCCCTGGTGCGGGGCAGCCGAGCGTCCTGCGGGCCCCAGGGCTGCACCCAGGCAGGGGCCGAGCCCTGGCCGTGGCCGTGTCGCTGCCCACCCAGGCGTCCACGGCCCGAGAAGCCCCGGGCCCACCGCCGGGTCCGTCCGCCGGGGTGGGGTGGGATGGGAGCCCCGCCTCCGCCATCCGGACCTACTTGAGGAAGACGAGCAGGAAGAAGGTGGAGACGATGAGCACGAGGATGCCGGCGGCGAAGCCGAGGCGCAGGTTCTCCACGGAGGCCAGCGGGGGCTGCGTGTCCAGCAGCAGCCCCCGGCCCAGCAGCCCCAGCACGAAGGCGTGGGGGGCCTCGGAGCCGCGGCGGAGGCCGCAGGGGGACACCGAGCTGCTCACGGCGAACACGGGGGCGTGGGACGAGCACAGCGCGGCCACGGAGCGCGACGAGCCCTGGCCGGAGTCCGGGGGGGCACCGCCGCCGTTCTCCTGCGGCGTCCCCGGGTCCGGTGTCTCGCCGGGAGCCGCCGGGGCCAGCTCGGGCAGCAGCGTCACCATCCTGCAGAAGGGGCAGCTGACGAAGGCCACGGTGGCAGCGCGACACACGAGCCTGCGGAGGCAGCGCTGGCACAGCGAGTGGCGGCAGGGCAGCTGCTGGGGGCCCCCCCCGGCACCCCAGTACGCCTCGTAGCAGATCCCGCACTCCCGGCCGGGCTCGGGCCCCGCTGCCATCGCGCTCCGCGGGCGCGGCCCGGCCCGGCCGCTTTTGAAGGCGGGGGGCGGCGATGGCCGAGGCCGGGGAGGGCTGAGGGGCCCGGGCGGCCGCCCCCCCTGAACTTCAGCCTGGCCCCAGGGTGCGCGGCGGGCGCTGGAGCGGCACAGGGAACGCTCCTCCTCCA
>VZTD01001941.1:567603-590795 GCA_013397725.1 Rhagologus leucostigma
AAAGTGCCCAGAGTCCCGGGCGATGCTCCAGCTGTTTTGTCTGACCCTTTGCATGAGCGGGGTTGTCCCTGCAGCTCGTGGGGCCGTGGTGGCCCTGGCGATGAAGGGCAGCCCGGCACTGCGGAGAAGTGCTGGCGCTGGCACCTCTTTATGGGCACTGTCCCCGAGCGGACCTTGCCCTGAGCTCCTGTCACTCATTACCACCCCCAGCACGGCCCGGCGCTCACCGGACGGGATGGAGGGGGCGGTGGGAACGGAGGGGGAAGGCGGATGGAGGGCGGAGCAGAGGGGATGGAGGGGGTGCCCTCATTCGGGCACCTCCGCCAGGGCTCCCTTCCTCCATCCCAAGCACCAGCTGCTCCTGGTGCAGCCCCTTGCCCTTCCCCGGACAGGACCTGCCTGCTCTGATGTGCAGCAGCAGCAGCAAAACGTGAAAACAGAGGCTGGAAACATCCCCAGGATGTTCTCAAGGAGCCGACCCTGGTGGCACAGGACACTGGTGGCACGGGCCACCTCCACGAGGCCACACACGTGTCCCACAGGGATGCTCTGCAGGGGCAGCTCATGTGAGGCAACCCAAGCGCAGGGTCCAAGGCGTCCCCTGCCTGCACATCCCTGGGGCAGCTCTGCAGTGAGCAACACCCTGCGAGAAGGCCCAGAGCCTCAAATGCTTCTGTTTGACAAGGAGATGAGGAGGAGGAGGTGACACTGGGACAGCCGGGCATGTCACTGCTCCACCGCCCTGGCTTTCAGCCATTCCATCCCTGCAGAGGGAAAGAGGCAGCAAACACCCCCAGCAGAAACCAGCTGCAGTTTAATGGCTGCTCCTGGGGAAGGCTGTGGTGGGACCGGGCTCACGGCAGCATTTTTATATTTCCAGGTCAAGAGCTGAGGGACAGACAGGGATTGTTATTAATTAATGACAGCGGAGAAGTCCCCACACCCCAGCGCACAGAGGCACCGTGGATCTGAGCCAGGCGCAGCCCCAGCCCTGTGTCAGCGCTGTCCAGTGGCAGCAACACTTTCTGCTCCCTGCCTGATTTTTGGATGAGGGACCCCACTGGGCTCCGCTGGCCAGGGCAGGTCCCTCCAGTCCTGGGGGTGCTGCAGACTCCCCCCTCCCACAGGAGCAGGAATTAGGGGCCAGGGAGCTCCTGGCTCTGCCCTGCCTGAGGCTGCAGCCCCAGCCACGCTCCTGTGGGGCTCCAGAGCAGAAGCCCCAGACCTTTGGCATGACAGAGGTGCAAGGCACTGTCAGCACACGAAGGACAGCACGTCCTGGCCGAGTCCTCCCGTGGGAAATTCCCGCACTGCTGGAAGCACTCCCCGTGTCCCTGCTGAGCCAGGGGCCTCTCTGAAGGCAAACAGCTCTGCCAGAGAGCAGGAGCCACAGGTGCTCCCAGTTCGTCACCCAGAGCTGCCAGGCGCGGGGATGCTGGGCGGGCGGGCAGGAGGAGGCGATTCATTGAAGGAGCCCCAGCTGGGTGCTGAGAAGCCATCGGGGAGCGGGGAGGATGCTGAGGCTCCCGTGGGGCCGGGCAGTGCTGGCCGGGCTGGTGAGGGGCTGCTCCAGGGGCACGAGCAGCAGCGGGGAACGCCCCGGGAGCGCGGGCGGTGCCTCCGGCCCGGCCTAAGCGCTGCGGAAGATGCGGATGCGCTGCGCGATGTCCTGGCGGCACAGGGGACACGAGTGCAGCCGCTCGCAGCAGCCCTGGCAGCAGCAGACGTGGCCACAGGGCAGGAAAATCGTCTGGGGCTGGGGGAGAGACAGAGAAGGGACACGGAGAGTGCTGCTGGCCCCCAACACCGCTCCCGGCACGGGGGGAGTTTCAGCGTGGGGGGCAGAGCCCCGCAGCCCGATCTCCGTCCCCACTGGGTGTGCGGGGCGCGGGCTGTGCCGAGCAGGAGCGCGATGGGACCCAGGGCAGGACACGGGGGGGCTCAGCTGAGCAGCCCCCTGAGCTCTTCCCACGGCCGGCGTGCGGAGCTCTGCGAGGTCCTGTCCTGCCCTCCCTCCCTCCCTCCCCGCTGTGATGCCCGAGCCCGGCGGTGCCCGGAGCTGGCGGGATGAGCACCCAGCATTGCCAGGGCCAGGCTGGGGGGACACAGACCTGGGCGTGTGCTGGATCCCGCCCTCCCTCCGCCCCCTGCCCCAGCCCCGGGCTGTGCCGGCTCTCACCTCCTGCTCCATGCACACAACGCACTCCGACTTCTTCTCGTCCCACTGCAGCGGCGGGGCCGTGGGGCCCGGGGGCTCCTCCGGGGGAGCGCTGGGCTCCGGGGCCGCAGGGGCCTCGGTGTCCTCTGCCCTCCGCAGCTCTGCAACCACGGCCGGGTCTGAGCCCCCTGAGCGCGGCCCATGGCCCAGCCCTGCCCTGCCTCCCCTCCTCACACACCCACGGGAGGTATGTGACCCATAGAGCTCCCCGCCCCAGGCTCAGGTGCCTGCTGTGAGTGTAAAATGTGGCAGAAATTAACTGGGGGTACCTGGGATGGTCGTGGCCACAGCCAGGATCTCCTGAGCCCGCGTGAGGATGGCACGCTGCAGACCAGCCTCTGTCACACCGAGCTGGGGGGCAAGAGGAGGGTGTTGGCCCAGAGGGGACAGGAGGCTGATGTCCCCAAGGGGACACTGAAAACTCCTGGGCAAGACGTGGCCACGCCAAGGAAAGGCCCTCTGCCATGTTCCAGGAATTTCCCAGTGCCATTTCTACTACAAAGAGCATCTGGAGGATGTCGGAAGATGCAGCCAGGCCACAGCTCACCCTGCAAGTCCCTGGGAGAGCCACTGCCCACAGGGACAGGCAGAGCAGCACAGGCTCTGTGCCAGTCCCACTGGGATTGGATCTGTCCCTGTGGGGAGGTGACACAGCAGAGCACCAGGCAGACCTTTGTCCTGCCACACCCGCCGGGCACAGCTGGGCTCGGGGCAGGGGCAGGGGCAATCCCTTGGAATGGTGTCCCACGCTGTGGCTCTGCTGTTTCGTACCTTTTCCAGGTCACTGGCACTCATGGTGCCCAGCATTTCCAAGGATATTCGGTGGTGAGCGAAGACTGGCACGTACTGGTCAGCAGAGAGCTCCAGCAGGAGGTTCACCAGCTGCTGCTCCAAACCTTTCTCCTGCAAAACATGGAATGAGCTCCCAGACTGCGCCCTTGAGGCCAGGGTGTGCTCATCCCTGCCCTGCCCTGCTCCAGGTGTTCTGCATCCCAAACACACCAAAGCCTGGAAGCCCAGCAGCTGGAGCAGCTCTGGCCCCAGGTGTTTTATGAGCACGGTTCAAAATGTTGAGGTCTGGGAATCATGGAATATCCTGAGCTGGAAGGGACCCCCTGGGATCATCGCGTCCCCCTCCTGGCCCTGCCCAGACACCCCAACACTCCCACCCGGGGCATCCCTGGCAGCGCTGTCCAAGCCCTCCTGGAGCTCGGGCAGCCGCGGGGCCGTGCCCGTTCCCTGGGGAGCCTGGGCAGTGCCCAGCACCCTCGGGGGGAAGAACCTTTCCCTGATCTCAGCCTGAGCCTGCCCTGGCCCAGCTCCAGCCGTTCCCTGGGTCCTGTCCCTGTCCCAGGGAGCAGAGATAGGAACTGTCCCTTGTGAGGAAGCTGCAGCCCCCTGGGAGCTCCCCTCACATATGAAACAACCCCTCTGGCGATCCACTGGGATTGGATCTGTGTGAGGGGTCTGTGCCCTGCTCCCAGCCTTAGCTCAGGGGGCTGTCCTTGCTCCCCCCAGAGCAGAGCCGAGCCACAGTGGGAGCAGGAACGGCAGCAGCACCTGGAGTTTCAGGGAGAGGGGCTTCTGGTTCAGCAGGCGCTGGTACTGGATCAGCCAGTAGTTCTCCTGCTTGGTTTCACTCTTTGCCTCCATTTCCAGCTGAAAAACAAACTCCTTCATTCAGCAGCCCGAGGGAACGTGGCCGGGGGGGTTCAGGGATGGATGTGCAGGAGGGAACCCCCAGCCAGAGCACCGTGGTGGGGGTGAAACAGGCATTTCTGCCTTCTGCAGGCTGGCCCCGCTTTGACCCCCTCCCACCCAGCCCAGGGCTGTGCATCCCCCTGCCCCTTTGCCCCAGACACCGTGGCCTGGAGTCCTGAGGCTCAGGAGAGTCCGGACACCTTCTGGATTGCAAGACCACAACTCCCATCCCTTGTGCTCCCTTTCCTGCAGGGTCGCTGATGGTGCCGATGGTGCCTCGTGCTGCACCAGGGAGCGCTGCGGTGCCCCCAGGTTCACATCAGAACTTCCTGCGGTTAAATTGACCCCTGGATCTGGACACAGCCCTGCTCTGCTCCCCTTCGCTCCCACACTGAGCCGTGGCCTCTCCCTGCAGCCAGCCCAAATGCTTCCCCATCCACAGCACTTAACGAGGGGCTTCATTACCAGGATTTGTTGCAGTTCTTCCTCCCTTTGCTTCTTCTCCTTGAGCAGCTGCTGCAGGAGGCAGCCGAGCGCCTGGCGCTGCTCCGTGACCGCCTCCTGCAACGGGAGAGCTCTGGCAGCCACATCCCCACACTGCTGCCACCCTGTCCCCTCCCCAGCAGAGCCCCTGCCAGACCCAAACCAGTCCCTGTGGCTGTGGAATCCCTGTGCCCCACAGCTCAGATCCTCTCCTAGCAGCTGGCGGGGCAGAGCCAAGCTGAACCCGCTCCTCTCGGCCCTGCACTGCCACTCTGAGCAGCCCCAGCCCACCCTGGCTGCAGCAGCTCCTCCTCACTCCATCAGAACTTCAGCCAAAAGTATTCACGGTCCCCCTCCTTAGAATCATGGAATCTTGGACTGGTTTGGGTTGGAAGGGACCTTAAAGCTCATTTCATTCCCACCTCCTGCCGTGGGCAGGGACACCTCCCACTATCCCAGGGTGCTCCAAGCCCTGTCCAGCCCGGGATCAGCACCTGGACCCTGCACAGGGACAAGGCCCCTGGTTAACAGGAACAGCTGCCTCTCCCAGGCCAACCCCACCTGCAGGTGCCCAGAGATGCGTTGCCCTGACAGAGGCAGGAAGCGCCAGCACCTCCACGGAGGGGAGAGGGACAGCTGATGACAGGGGGGAGCTGCTCCAGCCCCAGCAGGGACCCTTTGGGCTGCAGGGCACCAAGGGCAGGGGGATCCAGAGAGATGTTCACACCTCATTCCTCGGCTCCTGGTGCTGAAGCTGCAGGTGGGTGCCTGGGCAGAGCCCCATTTCCTGCACTGCCCTGCAGCTCCTGTGCTCACCAGGGTCACATCTGGTCTGCCCTCCATGAACTCTGGGCGGTCCCTCTGCCCTCCAACACCACAGAGCGACACAGAGGAGCTGTGTGAGATCCAAATCTTACACCTGAAGGATCCAGGACAGGGCTGGGAGGCACTGCTGCCTCAAGTCAGCACTGACCACTGCTCTGGGTGTTTGTCACTGATTTTGGGCTGACTAAACAGCTGACCCGGCACACGGCACACAGAAGAAAACAACTGATGCCAAAGCATCACAAAACAAAATTTAAAGCCAAGCTGCTTAAGCTAAACCTGGTACTCCTCAATGTGTGACTGGTGACGATGTCAAAACCAAAAACACAACACGATGTAAGAGGACATGCCATGCACAGCACACAGGTGGTTTTGGGACAGCCAACAGCTGGACTGCAAAATCCTTCCCCACCCAGCACACCTGGAACTGCCCATCCCTATCAGGGCTCCTCTGTCTCTCCTCTGAGAATGCCTGGGGGTGTTTAGGAGCAGCAGCGATGTCCCACATTCCCAGGACACAGAGGGGTTGGTGTGTCCTGTGCAGAGGGACCTTCTGACTGAACAAAACCATCTGGAAACTGCCAGGAGCAAAGGAAGCAATCCCAGAGCAGAGAGGGTGGGGGGCAGCCCCAGAGCCCCACGTACCTGCAGCGTCTCTGTGTCCAGTTCTTGCCTCTTTAACTCCAGCTGTGTCAGCTGCAATAACTCTGTTTCTATTAATTTAATCTAAACAGAAGATGAAACATTTTTTACTGACATTTAAAATGACTTTAATTTATGCTCTTTTAAAATGAGGTCTGACTGCTGCCCTGGCAAGGGCAGCACTGCAGAGCACCCCGAGGTTTGGGGGAGGTGCTTGTGCCCTTTGGTGATGTTTGTGCTCAGGGTCCCTCTTCCTTTGCCTGAGGAGCTGTGTCCCCCCCTCCAACTGTCTCTCTGCTCTGAACACCTTCTGTTCAAGTCCAGAACCTCACTGCCATCAGTTTGTGCACCCAAACCTTTTGCAGCCACTCTGGAAAGCAGAGTCAAGGCCCTCCCAGCAGCACAGCTCAAACCTCAGATTCCTGGGACAGTGCCCTGGTTTCCAGGTGCTCCAGCAGTCCCAGAACAACACCTGCTCTTGCAGGTGGGGCAACTGAGACACAGAGAGGTGAAGCGAGTTGTCCAAGGTCCCGCAGCAAAGCCAAGATGAGAGCCCAGCTCTCCCCTCTGCCAGGCCACCAAGTGCCCCCAGGCCACGCTGCTCCTGCTGACCCCAGGGCTCTGCCCCTGCAGCATGGGGGGGAGGGGTCCCAAGGCTGAAAGGGCCTTGGCATCAAGGAACAAACTCCCTTTCTTCACAGAGCAAAATGCAGGGCCCTTATGGATGAAGGCAGGCAGTGATGGAGCTGTCAGACAGTTCACAGGCTTCCAGCAGAGACTGGGACACTCAGAATACCCAAGCCTGAGACTTTTCTGCTGTGTCAGATCAGGAGAGGGAGGATTCTGGAGCACTGTGTCAGAAACCAGCAGCCCACCCTCCTGCATCATCCACTGCCACCTTCCCACCCTCCTGCATCCAGCACTGCCACCTTCCCACCTTCCTGCATCCAGCACTGCTGCATTCCCACCCTCCTGCATCATCCACTGCCACCTTCCCACCTTCCTGCATCTAGCACTGCTGCCTTCCCACCCTCCTGCATCCAGCACTGCTGCCTTCCCACCCTCCTGCATCCAGCACTGCTGCTTTTCCATCTTCCTGCATCACCCACCTCTACATTCCCATCTTCCTGCATCATCCACCACTACTTTCTCCACCAGCTCTTGCTCTTCCCCCCAACTACACCACTGCACCTTCTGCGGAATGGAGCTCAGAAAGGCAGGCTGAGGATGGGAAAGAAAAGGTGAACTTATGGCTCAGGGTGCAGCTCTGATGTGCTGGATGGAGATGCAGCGGGCTCATGTGGAAGCAGCAGCCCTGCCAAGTACACAGCCTGAAGGAAATCAGAGGTGCAACTGCAGATCACCCCCTGAGCCAGCACAGGTCTGTCCTCCAGTGCTTCACCCACCGGTGCTGAGGTGACTGGAGCAATGCCACCACCCCAGGAATCTAAAACCTGCTGTGACACTCCCTTCCTCAGAGCTGGGAGACTGGGGTGTCCCCAACACTGCCCAACTCTCTGTTCCAGAGCTCTCAGCAGCACCAGAGCTCTCCACAGCCTCAGACCCTGCTCTGTGCTCACAGCACTTTGTTTGTCCTCCCAGGGTCTCATCAAACAGCAAGGTGAGCTGAGCAGCTGGTTGCTCTTTCCTCTGTTGCTGACTCACCTGGTTCCTGATCTGCCTGTGCATAAGATCCTTCTTCACCTGGAGAGCTTCAAAGGCAGCTTTCTGCATCTCAATCTAAGGGACAGGCAAAATCCTGCTTAATGAGGTGGTTGGTGACGGGCTCAGAAGCTGCTGCCTTGCAGGGACTCAGGTCCAAGTCCCTGAGTGGTGCTTGCTCTGAGCAACAGTGTCCTGAAACCACAGCTGAGAGCCCAGCAGGTAAAACCCACCTTGGAGACACACAGAGAAATATGAATGTTCATCAAACATTCACCTGGAACGCTCTGTGTGACCCCACCTCTCCCCTTCAGCAGCACTGAGCAGCCAGGCTGTGCAACAGGGCACAGCTGCCCAGCACTTCTGAGAACAAACTTTGGAAATGCTCATCCCAAGTCCCTCAGAAAACCTGCCAAAAGAGAGGACTTCTGTCTCAAAAATCCCCTCTTAATCTTCGTCTCAGTTTTGCTTCCCATAGTCTGTGCTTCTGTCGTTTCTGAAAATTTGCTGTCTAGATAAAAAGTAATTTTCTTTCAACCACCCAAGTTAGTTTGTCCTAAATAAAATAGTTTGTCCTATTTCTCCAGAATAGCAGATATTCTCAAAGTTTAGCATGTAGGGTCCAATAAAACAACTCCTGCATGCAGCCCAGCCCAGCCACTGCTGCTCCTGTGACCCACTCTGGATCCTGCTTTCCCTCAATCCCCCGTGAGCAGTTTGCTCCTTTGCCTACCTGCTGCAAGATCTGACTGACAGCCTTGTTCTGATCCAGCTGCTGCCAAGCCAGGATTTGCTGGAACTTCTGATCCATCTCAGCTAGGCTGCAAGGAGATGGATTTGCCATGGAGTTACTGCCAGGTCTGGGACTCTTGAGGCAAACCAGAGGAAAAGCAGGAGGAGAATGGGGAATGCAGGAGGAGAAATTTCTGACTGACCAGGGGGAAGAGCCGTGGTGCTGCACAGCTGAAGGCCGTGGATTTAACACCTCCTTCCCTACACCCAAACCAAACGGGCACCACAGGCCCCTGTGGAGCAGGTCACAGCTCACAAGGCTGTTTTTGGTCAGTGCCAGGCGTTGCCAGATTAAAATTTCTCACCTTGTTGTAAACAGTGAGCCAGGATGCTCTCAGTATGTACGAGCAACACTCATGTACGACTTATGCACACACAGCATCCTTGAGGCAGCCTGGGTGGGGAGGGGAGGAGCTCTGGGCTACAGTTTGGCACTGAAGTGCCTCAAAAACCAGGAAGACAACTGGTCTAACTCCATCCTCCATATTTAGCAGAATGTATAGGGCAAAACAAACAGTGCACAGAAGTGACAGCTCCCCCCAAGTGTGATTAACGTGCATTTGTGATCGTCGGAAGGGGGTTCTTTTAGGGGAGTCTGACAGTTTAATTTGCACTGTCCTGTGCTGTTACAACTGTCCTGCTGCATTCCAGCAGCTGCAGGACTTCCTGGTGAACTCATGGGAATCACACTGCTGAAAGAAAGGGATTTAACACGAGCACCAGCAGCCCCAGACACCCCCTGCACCTGGAGCAGGCCTGGCTGACGAGGTCCTGCCGACGAGACTCGGAGGTCATTTGGAGGAGCTTGTTCTTGTAGGTCTCAGCCAGCATCTGCTGCATGGCAGCTGGGGACAGAGGGGACAGAGGGGCTGTCAGTCCCTGCCTGGCCTGGGTGTGCAGAGCAGGGCTCACCCACCACTGCTGCTGTGGTCACTGCAACCAACAGTGACTCCTCTCCCTTTGCTCTTCCCATTTCACTGATTCCAGAGCACACCCACCCACCTGAGAACTGTGGCTCTTTATTGGGAAAAGAGCCGAGGGAACTCCACTCTGCCTGTGCCTCTTCAGTGCTCAGAGGAGCCCAGTCACTGCCTACCAATCCTGAGACCACAGAATCTCCTGGGAAGTAGGAAGGGTCCCACAAGGATCACCAAGTCCCACCCCCGGCCCTGCCCAGACCCCCCAACAATTCCACCCTGGGCATCCCTGGCAGCGCTGTCCAAGCCCTCCTGGAGCTCTGGCAGCCTCGGGGCCGTGCCCATTCCCTGGGCAGCCTGGGCAGTGCCCAGCACCCTCAGGGGGAAGATCTGTTTGGACTTACAGGCCACTTCCCGCCTGCGCAGCTGCTCCGTCTCCTCCTGGGTTATTGCCATCAGCTGTTCCATCCTGATTCTGCCAACAAACAACAACATTTCAGCCCCTCCTTCAAACAAGGCCTTCTCCTCCACCCACCCAGCTCAGAGTCTCAAGGCTGGGCAGGCTCACCCTGTTCAGGAAAGCTGGGCTTATCAGAGACACCAAAGCCTCGGTGATTTTTCGGTGAGGAACCTCTAAGTTTTATGGGACACAACATAAATTTTGCTCAAAACCACGGGGACAATGGCTGGGTGTGCCAGACTGGGCAGGACCAGGCACACTGAGTCCAGTGTCTTGCCTCCAACAGTGACCAGAGCCAGCTGCAGGTACGAGATGAACGTCCCATGACTTGGGGTGGATTCAGACTGGTGACTCTGAAAGGAAGCTCCCAGCCCTCTTCCCAGCTTCTTGCCCCTTTTCCAGACAAGCTTGTTTCGAGGACACTCACCTCTCATTCTCCAAGGACTTCAAAATGTCTGAACTTCGTTTCTGCCTGAAAAAAATAAGATAAAACAAGAGGATTCCATCAAGCTGAGCAGGACATCCTGGTCCCCTAGAGGGCAGAATTACAGAGTGACAGAATATCCTGACTTGGAAGGCACCCACAAGGATCATCCAACTCCTGGCTCTGCACAGGACAACCCCAACAATCCCCCCACGTGCCTGAGAGAAAACAACTTTGCTGTCACGCACAGCAGAGCAGCTCTCAGCAGGCACCAGCCCACAGGGAGACCCAGCAGCCACAGGCAGGGGCACCTCAGCACTTCAAATTTGCAGCTTCCACGAGGAATTCAAATTTCTTCCACAGCACTGCAAAATCCCAACATCACACATGTGTGAAACAGGTTTTTCAAGATGCAAATTCCATGTGCTTTCAACAGGTCTCTGGCAGTCTGGGAGCTAAGGCAGCTCCTCCAGACATCGATCCTGACCAGGTGAGAAACACGCAGGGGCGAAATGAACCACTCAAAACAACGTGACAAAAAAAAAAAATCAGAGCAAGAACCCCTGAGACCCCACCTCTGGTTGTCCTCCAGCAGCTTCTGGATCCGGCTGGCAATGCCCTGCTCTGTGTCCTTCAGCTGCTGCAGCAGCTTCAGCCTCTCCTCCTCCAAATAGCGCTGGTGCTTCGACAGACCCTGCTCCAGCCTCTGCTGCTCCTGCCCAGAGCACAGGGAAACCAGGAGAAGCTGCTGGGTCTGGGGAAGGCAGTGGATGCCCTGCAGGGCCCTGCCCAGCACACCCACCTCTCTCACTGTCTGCAGGATCTCATCCTTGTGGCTGTTGAGCTGCTGCACGAGCAGGGCCTGTTCTCGCTGCCCCACGTTCAGGCGCCGCTCAAATTCCAGCTTCTCCTGCGTTTTTTTTTCCTGAGAGGAATAAGGAGAAAGATGAATGACAGGAATCTCCTTCCTGAGCAAGAACACGTTCTGGCAAAAAGGTACAGCAAGGCACAGCGGCCTCCTTGCAGAGAGGAAGGGAAGCCAAATGGCAAACAGGAGGCTTGTCTAGGGGATGGAATCGTTCTCTCCTTAGGAACCCAAAAACTGGGAAGCAGAAGCTGCTGCTCTCCTCATAAAAGTCTCCAAACTCTTTCATGTCATGAAGCTGAAGTCCCTGGGCAGCGACTGATACCAAGCCAGCCAATATAAACACGTGGAGGGAAGCCCAAAAGGCAGGTTGGGTTCAGTTCCACGTGGCACAGGACTCCCTTGTCTGAAGGAAGCAGCCAGCTCTGAGCAGCGTGAGCCAAAGGCAGTGGGGAACTGCGTGGCAGGAGCTGCTGGTTATCTCAAAGTGAGCCTTGCACTGGGGAAGAGACCAGGGAAACAAAAAGAACAAACTAAAAGTGCAGCCAGGTGAGGGGAATGAGAAACCAAATAAAAAGATGGAAAACAGAAACCAGAAGCAGACCCATGCTGCAGACAAAGCATTTGCAGGAGTTGATCCTTACCTTCCTCTTCTCATAATCCAAGAATTTGTTCTGAAAAATAAGCAAAGCAGACATTTACTCCCAGAAGGACTTTTTTGTAGATACTATTAACCCTCATTACATCTTCCCCTAACTGAGTGAAGACATCAACCAAAGGCACAGGAACACAGGCCCAAAGTTCAGTCACTCAGGCTCTGAGTCTCTCACTCAGAGACAAAAGCATTGACTCTGCACTTGCCAAAGAGTACAGGAATTAGCACAATTAACACAATTATTGGCCCCGCCTCCCCTTTCCCAGGTAGGGCTGAACATGTCTAGCACTTGGCTGGGAAGCACAAGGTTCTTCTGCAGTTTGCTGTCCCCCCAAAAATACACGTCACACACTGCACACTCCATGTCCCACTGTCACCCCTGTCCCTTGGCTGCATCATTGCTTTCCAGGATGGGAGACAGTTCCTCAGGACGTGTCTTCCAGGAGTCAGCGTGGTGACACCAGCCCCAGCTCAGGCAGGAGATGAGCCACCCTCGCACACACTGTGCCTGGCTGCTCCCTTGACCCCAAAAGACACGTCTCATGGAGGGGAAGGTGATGAGGGATGATGAGCCAAGAGCTGTGATGGAGCACAGAGACAAATCCCAAACCCCTCTCGTGCAGGGGAGCCTCACCTGCCACTCGCTCTCCTCCTCCAGGTACTTCTCCACCATCCTGTCCACCCCATCCACCGAAGTTCCTCCTCCATCGCTCTCCAGCGTGGGGAGCAGGTACTGTGAGGGAGGGTAGTATGCAATTCCACACTCTGGAAGGCACCAGACACAAAATAAGAACATTTGGGGCTCAAAGGCCTCGTTGGCAGCGTGGCTGAGGGCTGGCTGGTGTGTGGGACTGCTCCCAGCTGTGCTCCCTCTGCCCACACACCAAGGAGTGCCTGGCAGGGCTCCTCCAGCTCAGGCAGGGTGGACAAGGAGCTCTGGGAGGAGGTGGTGCCACTCCATCCCCACCAGGACAAGGATCTGCTCAGACAGAAACACACCCTGCACACGGGTGCAGGCTCGGTGACTTCCGCAGGGCTGCAGGTGCTACTGCCCAGACCAAAGAAAAGTTCTGACTGTGCCTTGCAAGGCACTGCCCCCGCGTAAAACCTCCACCAAAGCTCCCTGTCTGTACTAAACACAGTGTCTACAAACTCACGGTAAATTTCCTTTGTCATTTGAGTTTTCCATCTGGTTTCACCCATTCTCATAGCACCTTGCAGGGCCCAGGTCCTTCCTCAGAGAAAATGAGGGCAGAAGGGACCTCGAGTGACTCCTGAGTCTCTCTCCTCATCCCAAGGCAGTGACATCTGGACAATGCCTACTCCTCCCACAGGAGAAGATCCAAACAACCACAGGAGATGCACTGACTTCCTACGGTCACTGAGACAGCCTGAGCCAGCCACTCTGGTTTTTAACAAACCATTCTACATTTCAGTGTGGCAGGGCTCAGGGAAGGACTCGTGTCGTGCTGTTTGCCAACAAAGACAGGTAACCAGGGTTGCAGGGCATCAGCAGCCACCCCAAGCAGAGCCCTCACAATGTCTGTCCTTCAGAAATGCCATCCCTGAGCACAGCACAGGTGCTCCTGGCTTACCCTTGCAGAGGAACTGCTGGATGGCCTCCGTACCCGCACTGCAGATCTCAGGGGATGGGTAGGTCATGGAAGAGGCATCCAGGGTCAGGGTCTGCAAAAAAGAACACACAGAGCTCCAGGTTATTCTGATGGCCCAGACAGAGCCCAGCTGCAGTTCTCCTTGCAGCTCCCCAAAATCTTACTTAATGTTACCCTAAATCCTGACATAAATACGAGGCTGTATTGAATCCCTGCTGGGTGTCTGGCACCTTTCAGAGGTGGCTCCACTGTCTCTTACTTGGGAGCTTCTGAGCTGGCCACTCACTGCAACACTCCCCTCATGCAGACGTTGGCACTTCATGTTTAGGTAGCAGAGGTCAGAGCACTTCTCAGCTACAGACATTCCCTACTCCGTGTCAGGGAGCTGGAGCCCTGGAAGGGTGGATGACACAAGGGCGTGGAGAGGAGTCCCATAAAGAATGAGGGGAAGGGCCAGTGTTTGTGTCCTCCTGTGGCCACCAAAAGGACCTGATGTTGCCTTTTGTAGGGAAGGACACAGCAGGAAGGCCTAGAAAAGAACCACTTTACCAAGGCCAGGAGGCAAAGCCGCACAGATCCCTCAACGCAGGCTGCCCGCAAGAGAAGTGAAGCCCAATGTTGTGTGTGAGACAGGAGAGCATTTATTCACACCTCCCTGCTGGTGTCTGAGCCAGCCCTGTTGCTTCACACTTGCGCCATTTAGTACTGACAGGTTTGGCAGCCAGAAGGCAACATAGCCATAAAAATCTTGATGCTTTTCCCATTCTGAATGTGCACTTCAGGGAGCCACAAACCCACGGAAGCTGACAACGAGTTGGAGATCTGCCAGGGTGACAGAGGCACAGTCGGTGCTCTCAGAGACAGCCCTGGCAGGTAAAAAATCCAGGGGTTCACTCCCTGGGGATCGCTTTTGTCATGATTAAATGACAAAATGATCAGAATTAAACGGTAAAAATGATCAGAAAAGACCAGAGCAGGTACACTAAAGTTATTTTGGACAGCGTGAATATCCTTGTTACAATCCCCTGCAGCGCATCCTGCCCAGACCCTAAACATTCCCCTCCTGGGCTGGATTTCTTCCCAGCTGAGGGAAGCAGGCTGGGAAGGGATGGAGCCGGGGCTGGCTACCTGCAGGGTGCGGACGTGGGCCAGCACCCGCGGCAGCTCCTGCAGCACATTCCCACTGACATCCAGAGCCCGCAGGCTCCGCAGGCCGCTCACGCTCCCGGGCAGCTCCCTCAGCTTGTTCCCTACAGAGACAGAAAAGCCAGTTAAAACCATGGAACCTTCCCAAAACAGGAGCCAGCAAGCTCATCTGCTCCAGCACCAATCCACAACCGCATGCACGGCTCGTTTCCACAGGGACGGGGCTGTCCCAGGTCACGCAAGGACTCAAAGGATGTCACTGCTCACCAAGGGCAATTTGGGATCCAAATCTCCTTCTCAGCTGAGGTCACTGCTGCAGGCTGGATCTGTGCTCTCTCTGAGGTGAGTATTTGTAACATGGAGTTTTCTCCCCTTGGGTGTAAAGGCCCAGGGATGGGAGGAAGGGGACTGAGTGGGACTGCGCACCCAGGGCTCAGAGCCCAGCTGCCCTTCCAAGTTCCTCACCCTCCATTCCCTTCCCTGTTTCACCAACAGCTCCACGTAACTAAATCTCCTTTTTCTCCCAGATTTATGGCACTGCATAGCTGGAAAATGCCCAAGAGTCTGGAAAAGAGGTGTGACCTTTGTGCTCAGGCTGTGCCAACCTGGTGGGGATGCACAGGCTCACAGGACCCAGCTCTGGGTGCTGGGGGACCCAGCTGTAATTTGGTTTATCTGGCTGAGTGCTCTGCTTGATTTACTGGAGGGCTTGAGGCTGACACATTTTCTGCTTAGATCATTTCTCCTGCCTTGCCAACTATTTGAATTCAAACCTTCCTTGTGTTCTTCCTCAGCTTTCAGAGTGTAAACCACGTGGTGCTTGCCTTGGTTGAAAGGAATAATTGCTAATGAAGCTCAGCATAACCAGATAATAAATGTGCTTTGCCCAGAGCAATCCCATCCCATACCTTTCACATTGAGGACCTGGAGCTGGGCGAGGTCTCCTATAGATTGTGGAAGGCTTTTTAAAAGATTCCTTTCAAGGTTTAGGACCTAAGGTATTAACAGAAAAGATACTCAAGATATTCATCCAAGTCTCATGTCTTCTACACATCTGTGCTGCTGGGACTTTCAGGCCCAGAAGAACAACCTGAAATTGGTTTGGGCAATACTTTCTGGGTTAAAAAAATGTATTTTCCACTAGCCCTGGATAAAGGGTATGCCAGGCTACCAGGGGCAGTGAGAAACCCTGCTCACCACCAACATCTGGTGCTGGATCCAGATGCAGGAACCGGGAATTGGAGTGTCCAGTGCAGCACTCCCCAACTCCACCTCCACAGGCTGAACCTAAAGCTGCCCCTTGAGCAGAGAAACCCTGAGTGCGCCCTTAGACACTGCTCTGGGTTCTCAACAGAACCACACCAGGGACAATGGCAAAACCCGAATGTTTTGGGAGACCAACACACTCTGCTTGCTCAGAGCATCTGCTTGGCCATGGGAGCCACTTGGGCTGCACCAAGCTGGGAGAACATAACCAAGCCTGGCTTTTCCTGCTCTTCTCCTGCTCCTTTCCTCCTCTTTTCCTGCTCTCCCTCCAACCAGCCAGCTCAACAGCAACGGTCAGGGCGATGTGACAGATCTGACAACATGGCACCATCATGGAAGTTGTGATTAATTATAAACCAGCACCCCCGCATCCCTGCTGACCCCAAACATGCCCTGTACAGACACCCGGGATGCAGCTGCACATCTTTTACCTGAAGAGCTGTCAGCTGACCAATATCAGCAGGAAGTGATGCCAGCTGGTTGTCGTGCAGGTCTAGAACCTGGAAAAGCAGATGATGTCACCAAACAAGGTTGGGAACAAAAGTCATGAATTATCTCACAGTGAAAATTACTTTGCTTCCAACGGGGCTTTGAAAAGCAGCTCAAGTTTTCCAGGGGATGTGGGTACTTCATTCTTGGAGGTCTTTTGGAAACTCAAGCATCAGTAACAAACAAAATAGGCTGCAGTTGAACTGTTAAGAATCACAATTACCTTCACAGTTACGAGACTCAGGAGGCTGCAGGACTTTGGAACTAAAGATGTCAGATTATTTGTATGAATAATCAGCACCTGGGGAGGAAAAATCTCATTGACACATAAACACGAGAGACACCAGAACAAGCACTTCTGTTGAGATTGAACTGGGGAGGCTGTATAAGAGCTCAATATCTTATTCAGTATCATATAAAATATTAAAGCAGGAAATGGATTGTCAGAGAGGTCAGACATTTTACATGAGATCTAAACCAGAGCCCAGTTCCTCACACGAGAAACACCCTTAGACAGGCTAAGACAGGAACAACCACCTCATCTTTCCTGGCAGAAGTTAACTTTAAAGAACACAGACAGGATTAATCTGACTCAAACTGCTCTCTGTGTAGTATCACACATAGAACAACCACACACAGTCATTTCAAACACAACAATAATAGCTAAGCATAATAATAGAATCATTTAATAATTTCTGATTGCAACATTACCTTTTTTTGCAAGACCTTGCAAGTTGCAAAGGCTCCATAAGGAACCTAAAAACAATTAAAAAATGATCATGTCAGACTTCTCTTGTAAGCAGGTCTACACTGTCCACCTGTAAAGTATGAACAACTTGACTGAAAATAAAAGTGATGCTTAAAATTACTGCCCCCTGATTTTGGCCCAGTACTTCCCAGGGAGCTTCCATTTAAGCAGCTTCCAGTGGCTCTCCGTGACACAACAGTGTCACAGAACAGGCTGAGGCTTAGGCAGGAGCTCAAGCCTTGTGTGATTTAATACTCACTGTGCAGATGAGTTCAGGCAAAGTTTCAGTTTAGTCATCACAGAAATGCATTCTGTGGTTTGGCAACCTCACAACCACACTGCAGTGTGCTGAGAGAGAAAGGTGAGCACCAGGCAGGACAGAGGGTCCCTGATGTGCCAGGAGAGGGGCAGGCACAAAAAGGAGATGGCACTTCAGCCCCTACCAGGCACAGCTGGGCACTGTGACCTTCAGCAGCAGCCAAACTCCTGCCCACGGTTAATTTTAAAACCAAACTGATGTCTCACTTCATTTAGTGAAACACCAATGGCTAAAATCAAACAGCAGGACGGAGTTTTATGGATGATCCCAAATCTTCCCCACAAGAGCCTGCTTGGCAAGGGCATCCTGTATTCAGGATCAACATTTTAGAAGCATGAGAAAAGGAATGAAAATTGAAAGTGGGATAGAGATGGGTTTCTGCCTGAGGCTGGCCTGGCTGGCAGCAGGGAAAGCTGTGTCTGGGTGCCTGGCACTCTGTCACTGCCTGCCCACACACCAGCAGACAGATTGTTTCTCATTTAGTTGGCTGCCATAAAAGAAGCCAAGCTGGGAGTGAGATTTCCATCCTTAGTCAGCAGCTTGGAAGCAGGATTGGGATTTTCACTTACACAGAAAAACAACCATGGGTGGCAGGCTGTGTAGCTCTAAGATCAGAAATGCTCAGCCTTTGGCAAACCGATTCCCTCAGGACCAGCAAAATTAAGCCATGAGGTCCCAACCTAGGGTCAAACAAGGTGCTGGTGGAAGGTATGAGACCACCCTGCCCTTCTCACCTTGCCAAACTAAAAGATTCCCAGGACAGAAGTGGTGTTGAAGCATCAGGCAGGACAGGCAAACTCTCACCGAAAAAATAGAGCAGAAGCCTCCAGCTGAAAGCCAGAGCTCAGAGGCAGAGGTGGACCAGCAACAATTCCTGCCTCAAGGCTCACAGGCACAAGAGTAAATCTGACAGTTGGCACCAGGAAGCAGACAGAGAATCAGAGCAGTGAGTGAAGACTGGAAGTTGTCGAGGACATACCTCTGAGAGCTCACATTTGGATATGTCAAGGGTGTCATCAGCACCAGCTTCTTTTGCCTGGAGAGGGAAGAAACACATCCAGAGAATCAAACCATGCAGAAATACAGCACCTCCTGCTGCATCTTGCCCAGAGAAGTCGTGGACTCCCCTGGATCCCTGGCAGTGTCCCAGGCCAGGTTGGACGGGGCTTGGAGCATCCTGGGATAGTGGAAGGTGTCCCTGCCCATGGCACTGGATGGGCTTTAAGGCTGCCCCCTCCTGTCAGGGAGTTGTGCAGAGCCACAAGGTCCCCCCTGAGCCTCCTTTTCTCCAGGCTGAGCCCCCCCTGCTCCTTCAGCCCCTCCTCATCCCTTCCCCAGGAGATTCCCTGTGCCAGCACTGCTCCACAGCTCCCACAGCAGAGAAGGTGAAATGACCCCAAAGCAGATTTCTGTCAGAAGACAACTGTAAACCTGTGGCTGCTTTGGACAGACACTCAGGACAGAAATGACCCCGGCAGTGCTTACCAGGCACATTTGGTACTCAAGGCGCTTCCGAGCATCATCGCTGGGTTTCTTCTTCCTGGAGAAGAGAGGCATCCTCACTCCTGACTCCGGCTCTGTCCAGGGCACGGATGGTCAGTGCAGAGAAAGGCTGAGGGATCCTGGGGTCTGTGTTTGCTGGGGAGCCTGGGCTGCAGAACTGGGACCTAATATGTGGGGGGGGGGAATTTAAAAAGAAAAGAATTGTGTCAGCAGTTGTTTTTGTTTAGCTGTACCACACAGGCAGGTTCCAGCACAGAGAAGTACAACCCATGAGCCACTCGAGCCCTGCTGTGGTCTGAGAGGGGTTGGTTGGCTGGGTCAGGCCTGGAACAGGCACAGAGAAAGGCTACTGAGGGATCAGAGAAGTGCAGGGTCCACTCCAGGAATTAAAAACCTGTATCAAGAGATCAAGCACCAGGGATAAAATCCAAACTATTTAAACTCACAGTCAATTCTGGCACAATAATAAAGAACTGAGAGCAAGGATTCCAGCTGGTTCAAGTGTAAAGGGAAGAGAAGTTGAACCTGAGGGAGGAAAGAGTGGCTGCAGAAGATGCCTGGTGGAATCAGGAGCGCAGGTGGGTGGAAGGGGGCAGACACCAGGCAGCTCTGGCACAGGGCTCTGACACAGCAGGGGAGAAAAAGGGAGCTGTTGGCAGATTTTGAGGGAAAGGCAGAAAGCTGTGGCTGGACAAGGAATGGGGAGAGCAGCTGGTAATGAGATGGTACCAGTGGGAATGCTGGAAAAGAGATGGGGCCAGTTGAGCAGTGAAATCTAGGAGAAAAGGGTTTATCTGTGGCTGCACGAGAGCAGGGGGCACAAATGGGCAACGCAGAAAGAGTCTGAGCTGGGGCTGCGGGCAAACAGGGGCTCCCAGAGGGACCTGACACAGGGATCTGCCCTGGAGATAAGACTGGGAGAAGATGAGATAAGAGCAGGAGGGCAACAGCAAGCCCTGAACAGGGAGTAACATCTTAAACACTTGCACTGACTTTTCTGAATGCTGCTTTTCTATGCAATTTAAAAATCAGCACCAGAGAGCCACTGCTTCACCAGTGGAGCAGTAACTGGCACAGCTACAGAACGCTCAACTCAGGGCTCAGAGAAGCTCAGGTGTTGGACATAAAATGCTGGTTCTCTGCCAGCTCTGTGTCTGCAAACTGGCCTCAAACTCTCCTGAAAAGCAGGTACCCACAGGAGCCAGCCAGGGATGTTCCCTGAGCAGGGAGAGCTTTGCCAAAGACTCCGGAAAATCTTTACGGAGATAAATCCTCACTGTAAAAGTAAAATAATTCAGTCTAGCTCATCCAAGTCTAATTCATCCCCTTTCCTTTCACTCCAGGAAGAAGGAGGCAGAGACATCCTGAGTCACTGTCCTGCTGTCACACCGCTCACTGGAACAAGCCACGAGCCACAGCAGGAGGTGGCTACAAACTCATCTCCAGCAGTTCCGTGCCTCCTTCCCCGCCATCCCAATTTCTGCCTTTTTAGCCAGTTCAGATTACTGAAATGCTCCCCAGGCCCAGCTCCCAGGAGGGGAGGTAAGAGCCAGAACTCAAAGGATTGAGCACGAAGGGAAGCTGACTGTCAGGAGCTACAGCAGGGCAGCAATCAAGGGCAAGAGATCCGAGGCAGAAACAAAAGGAGATTTAAAGATGAGAAAGCTGAAGGACAAGGTGCCTGCAGCAAGACATCCTTGAACTGATGGCCATGTTCACCTCTTTGCTGAGCACTTCTGCATCCCCTTGTCCCACCTCACCTTCCTCTATCCCAGCCAGATCTCACTGGTCGTGGGGATAGCGGGAAATCATCGGTTTTCACCCAAGAAAACAGATAAAGACATGAAGGCTGAAGGGCAGACAGTGAACAGGAAAAGAATCCTACCAGGGGTTAGAAGATGAAGGATCCATTTGTTAAATAGCTTGAACAGCTTTTAAAAGTGGAAATTTGCTTTAGTGAAGACACATCAAACTCAGCAGCCAGGAATGAGAAAGGCCCTTGGCGTGCGACCACTGCATGATGTAATTTTTAGTTATTAAATTACTGAAAGAACTGTCTGTAAGTGCCCGGGCCAGCACCCACCCTGCAGGCAGTGAGCATCCAGGGACACCCCATCCTGTATTTCCACTGCTCCCTGCATGCAGGGACACCCCATCCTGCATTTCCACTGCTCCCTGCATCCAGGGACACCCCATCCTGCATCCAGGGACACCCCATCCTGCATTCCCACTGCTCCCTGCATCCACAGACACCCCATCCTGCATTTCCACTGCTCCCTGCATGCAGGGACACCCCACCTTCATTTCCACCACTCCCTGCACCCACAGACACCCCATCCTGCATTTCCACTGCTCCCTGCATCCACAGACACCCCATCCTGCATCCCCACTGCTCCCTGCATCCAGGGACACCCCATCCTGCATCCAGGGACACCCCATCCTGCATTTCCACTGCTCCCTGCATCCACAGACACCCCATCCTGCATCCCCCCAGCTCCCTGCATCCACGGACACCCCATCCTGCATCCCCACAGCTCTCGACAGGCAACAGCTCTGCCTGTGGAGCAGCCACACACTCGGGGTACTCAGGGTGGGGAAGGGCACAGGAATGTCCTCCGGGCGTTTCCCAGTCTGCAGCTGTTGGGGTGATGACAGCAAAACAAACCCAAACCCCTCATTTTACAAACAAATGTAATCAAAACACAGCAGCACAGCTCTGGAAGAAGCCTCAGTTTTCAAAAAATTCTGGACACCGTAAATCCATCCGGGCACGGTAAGGAGACAAAGTGGGGGTGTGGAAAGAAGAGATGTTTTATTTAATCTGGGAAAACACACCCGGGAGCACAGCGAGGGAGCAGCGAGCCAGGGTCTGGATGTGGGTGGGCTCCTGCCGATGCTGCCTGGCCCTGAGGGACAGAGGTGTCACCGGACCCCTGGCAGGCTGGTCTGGCTCTCTGTCAGGTTATCAGCAGGCAGCGCTGCAGGCACTGGAACAAGGCACAGAGGAGGCAACAGCTGAAGTGCAGCTCTGGAACTCGCTGTCCTGCATCGTTTGCTCTTTGTGCTGGAGCTGCCAGCCCTGCCACAGCCTGAGCCTGCCCGGGGCCTCCCCTGGCAACGCCTGGAACAAATCTCCGCTCGTCTTCACCAGTCCAGCTCTGCCTCTCAGTCCTTCCTCTCCCTCATCATCACTACTCTCTTCTTCTTCTCTCTGCGGGTCCCCGCAGGTTCCCCCTCCCAGGGTCACACAGCTTCCAAGCTCCTCGTCTTCTTTACCCTTCCCTCATCCAGAACAGCGCCGTTCTGTGCCCGAGGGCCCAAAACCTGGGAAGGATGAAGGACTGAGTAGACCCTGCCGGGATTTTGGCTCGCAGCCCTCGGGCACCGGCACGACACCTGGGGAGAGCAGCGACAGTGAGCGAGGGCAGCGCCTGTTCCGCGGCGAACACCGCGCAGCTCCGGGCACCGCCTGCTCTCGAGCCCTTCCAAGGAGCACCCCCAAGCCGCGGCGCCCGGGGCCGGCCCGGGGCCGCCCCAGTGTCCCATAGCGGATCCCCCCTCTCCAACCCCGCTCACCGCTCGCCGCCGCCATCGCTGCCTCACCGCCGCGTCACGTGACCACCGGCACCAGCGAGAGGCGCGGCCAGAGCGCCCCGCCCCGACCACAGAGCTCTGCCCTCCGCGCTCAGGCGCCCCCATGCGGCTGGAGGACGGCCCCGCCCGGCCGCGGGACCCCAGAATTGTTCGGGTTGGGAAAGATTCCTCGGGGATCACCGAATCCAGCCTGTGACTGATCCCGCCCTGTCCCCAGCCCAGAGCACTGAGTGCCACGGCCAGGCCTTCCCCGGGCACCTCCAGGGGGTGGGGACTCCTGCAGTGCCCTGGGCAGCCCCTTCCCATGCCTCACCACCCTTGCACATATTCTGCATTTTGCAAGGGGGCTGACTATCTATCTATCTATCTATCTATCTATCTATCTATCTATCTATCTATCTATCTATCTATCTATACAGATATACAGATATACAGATATACAGATATATATACAAATACACATAAATAAACCTCCAGAGATCCCGCCACAGCCCGCTCTTCACCTCTCGCGAGATCTCGGCCGGTATTTATACTGTCCTGCCCTCTCGCGAGATCTCGGCGGGTATATATTGGGCCCACGCCACGACCGGAGCCTTTTTCGCTGTCCCGGAGGGCCCCGGTTTCGGTACCAGCCTTCATCCGCCTTCATCCGCCTCCATCCGCCTCCATCCCCGCCATCGGCCGCCGCGATGCCGCCCAAGTTCGACCCCAACGAGATCAAAGTCGGTAGGTGGCGGGCAGCAGGCGCGGGAGGCGGGCGGGGGCCGCGGGGCCCGGCGGGCGCGGCTGACGCGGCGCTGTCCCCGCAGTTTACCTGCGCTGCACCGGCGGCGAGGTGGGAGCCACGTCCGCGCTGGCCCCCAAGATCGG
>VZTD01001941.1:596034-756498 GCA_013397725.1 Rhagologus leucostigma
TGGAGGCTTCCAGGGGGGAAAAGTTTTGGGTTTTTTTTTTTTTTTTTTTTTTTTTAATAATTCCACGAACATTGGTCTAAAACGCGTATTTACTAATTTAGTATGTAGGTTTTTTGTTTTCATACTCTTTGTATGCTTTTGGAGGACTGATAATTTGTCCTCCCATGGTTTGGCAAACATTAAAAACGTTCACTCTGCACTTAGTCTAGGATGAAAAAAACCTGTATTATTGTGACTGATTATGGGACCAAAAAAATGTGTTTCCTCTTAACATCCACTGGGAGAGGGTAAGTGGGTTCTAGGAAGGCTTTGAAAGTGAAAGAAAATTATTACAAAATCTTCAACAAATGAGGCACTTTTTGGAGAAAGGAGCCTCATTTGCTAAATTGCTGAAGTGCAGCAGATGTTTTGGGGCTGTCCTTAGGAATTTTAGGAGTTGTGGCAGTGCTGCTGCCAGAACACTCCCTGTTTGTCCATCCCTCCCCTCTGGCAGCCACCGTGAGGGTCCCTGTCTCTGCTGGTGGTAACACACTGTGACTGTCCCAAATGTATCAAGTTCTTGCTGCACTCTGTGAGCTTTGGCACCAACACAGCTTGTGCAGTGCAGGAAAAAGGCCAGGCCCTCGCTCTCGGGAGCACCCCGGTGAGATGGGTGTAGGGGCAGTGCTTAAAGCAAAGCCTTGGTGGCCGCACAGGGACTGAGTGTGGATCCTGACGTGAATCCCAGCCCTACAGCTGGATTCCTGCTGTTCTTTATCCAGGCAGGCCCCTCAGCTCCTCCCTGCCCTTTCCCAGTCGGGCTGGTTGGGTCCCCTTGGGGGTTTGAGACAACTCAGATCCCACCGAGCTCCAGTGACCTGCAGGGACGAGGGTGAAACGTTGGGTGCGTCCCCATCCCGGTGGAGCAGGGGCTCTGCTGCCTTGTGTGGGGTGATCTCACGGCCTTTCCCTTCCCTCTAGGCTCGGATGGAGGTGGATGCTGATGGAAATGGTGCTAAAATCTTCGCTTACGCGTTCGACAAGAACCGAGGCCGGGGCTCAGGCCGCCTCCTGCACGAGCTGCTCTGGTGGGTACTGGAAGGAGAGGAAAACTGAGGGTTCACCACAGTTTGCTGCCACCAACTTGTGGGGGGTGATTGCTCTGCCTGTAGTAGCTTAAGTCCCCTCAGGAGAGCTGGAAACCCAGCACAGGGTGCTCGCAGGGCTTTGGTTTGCAGAGTCCTCACACGGCAGAGCCTGTGAAACATTCTGGGCAGGGAAAGCAGTGAGAGGTGAGTGTGGTTCATGGACACCCTGTTTACACCTGAGAAATGCTGTTCAAACTTCAGCTGAGGGGAAAAAGCAGGACCTGCACCATTTAATAGGTGAAGACAAACCTTTGAACCTTGTTGTGGGGTTTTTGTCCACTGAGCATTGGCAGAGCACTGGAAAGAGGGAGCTTCTGATAACTTAAAAGTTTGAGGTGTTTTTTATGGGTTTCTGCAGAACTGCCTGAAGTGATGCTGCTGGTGGTTCACATCAGTTGCTGCATTTTATTTTCCATACTTTACAAATCCTTGAAGTCCTTCGTAGGACTAACATTAAGTGTCAGGGGCTGATTTCCTCATTTGTGAGAGCAGCTCCCCCTCTGAGCTGATCTGTTGCTCCTTCTAGATGTTGATGGGCTTGTAGAAAAGGTGGGATCTGCTGAAGAAATCTTATTTCTTTTAAAAGCCTTTTTTGAAAAATTAAGCATATTTTCTATTCAGTTGCATATCCTTGGCAGTCACAGTGCCCAGGATGCCCTTTATTATTCCAGGTTACCTTTTATTCCCCAGAACCAGGCTGTGCACAAGAGGAAGGAGACAGGAAGAATATCAGACTATTATTATTATTTCCAATCTGCTTATTAAATATGGATTTTAACCTGCATCTGTTAATGTTTAATCTTATTGCACATAGAACTTCTGTTGAAATTATGAAATTGGCTGCAGTATGTGGAGCAAATCACTGACAGCTGCTGCTAACTGTGAACCGCAGATAGTCATAATTATTATCCGTAAGTAGCATTAAACAGCACCTTAAAATTATTCAGGTCATTTGTTGAAGGCTGTGCAAATGATGACAGCCCAGCTATTTGTTTATGACACAGCCCAGCCATTGCCTCTTCTGGCTTGTTTTACTCAAATTAGGAAGTAATTTGAGCGTATTCAGTTAGGAAATTCAAATTGTGTCACTCGAGCATGGGCTGGGGTGAAAAATCAGAGCATGTGTGTAATGGGGATTTTGGAGAGGCACAGAGGGGGGTGTCAGCTGCCAGGCGAGCAGAGCTGCAGTTCTGGAGTTGCAAAGGCAGATTTTTGGACTAGAAAATATAAAATCTCTCTGCTGTTGCTGTGGATTTCTCTTGGTCCTGAAGGCGTTTGTGTCGCTGATCTTGTGCTGCAGCCCAAACGCTGCAGGTCAGTGGCTGGCTGAGTCTCTGGTGGCTTTGGCTGCAGGGGCTGTGCAGCTTCTGCCCCTCCTAAACAGAGCAGTTTGGGGGCTGCTCTGAGCACGAGCCAGGACTGCAGAGTAGTGGCAGCTCCTTCCCTTGGTGAGGAGGGGCAGTGTTGGAGGTTTGGAGCCTGTGAGAGTCAGGAGAGCTGGGCAGAGCCAGGCTGTGATTGCACTTCCCCGTGCCAGCCTGACTCCCTGGATGAACAAAAACCAAAGGACACGGATCACTGCAGGTGTAGGTGTGTAATTCAGGTGTTCTCTGCACATGAACCCCCAAAACCATGAAAACCCAACCCAGCTGTGTGTTTCTGGTTTAAGATACAGTGAGTAGCATGTGGGAGATACAAGTAAAACAGATTTTTCAATTTTTTTTTTTCTTTTTTAGTTAAGCAGGTATCTTTGTTCATGTCGTGAGGCCCTTGGGATAGAAAACCTGGAGCTGCAGCAGTGACAGGGACCTTCTCCCAGAGCCCTCCTGCTGCCCTGTGCAGAGGGAAATGTGGGATCAAAAGGCAACCAAGAGCTGAAAATTCCCCACATGAGCTGCAAAAATGCATATGGGAAGAGCTTCCTGGTGGTTCTTCAGCCTCTCTGGTGCTTGCTGTGATTTCCACGTGGAGTTTTGGCCCCCCCCGAGCAGGGTTTGTCTGTCTCTGCAGAAGTCTCATCCCCTCAGCCCGTTCCCTGTGGAGCAATCCCAGCTCGCTGTGTTCTGCTGGGTGCAGAGATGTTCCCTGGGGAACAGCAGCAGCAGGGGATTAGTCATAAGTATCACCAACTGCATGTTCAAAAAGACATCCAAGACCTGATTTCTGGGGGTTTTTAGGGGTTTTTTTTTAGAGCACTTACCATCTTGCTGCCTATAACAGGCTCAGTTCTGGATCCTGGTGCCTGGAATTGCTGTGTCTGCACTTGTATTCCAGTCCTGGGTTCTGAGCTGCTGAAATACCAGAAGAGCAGAATCCAGATAATTCCCTGAAAAGCCTTGCTGGGAGGGTTTTGCCTGGCGTCTTGCAGGAGCTCAGGAGTGCAGGGGGAGGCAGAAGCTCCAGCTCTGCAGGAGTTTTGGCTGCGTTACTGATGTTTCTCTGTCCCTTCTGCGAGGGACAAGGCAGGTGCTCCACAGCCTGTGCTTCCCGCTCAGTTTGGATGAACTGGGCTGGTCCGTGGTTCAAAGTGAGGCCCGGGGAGGGGAGTGGAGTGTGCTCGTGCATTCAAAGCTTCCTTCATGACGTGTGGAGAGAAGGGAGCACCCTGAATTTGGCATTACCAGTTCTGGCACCTCAGTGCAGTGGTGCTTAACACTCACTGCTCAGCAGCAAGGCCCAACTTCCACCTTTACTTTGTCACTTGAGGTCACAGAAAAGCTGGCGGTGACGTAGATAAATGTGGTTTCATACAAGGAGGGAAAGACTGGCTCAGTGTGGGAGGGGATTTGGTTAGAATTTGCTTTTTGGGGTGGTGGGTGCAGATCTGGGCTGTGGAGGAGCAGGGGTAGGTATGTGCCACTCTGCTGTGACTTCCCAGTGTCAGGGACAATCTCTCATAACCCTCTCTCTTTTCCCAACTCCAACAGTTTCTAACCTCTCATCTAATCAAATTAAAAATGATTTCTTAACTTAGTCTTGGAATCCCCTTTCCCCCTGCACAGTTTGTTCTTGCTCTGAACTTCTGTCTCCTCCTCCCAGATTCCTCCCTCCTATCTGTCCCATCTCTCCAGTTGGCACTTTGTCCTAGGCTCATTCTAAGAACCTTAACTCATTCCCTGTCTCCATGTCTGACTGCTGTGCGCCTTCAGCAGTTCACCAGTTCCTGGGTTCCCACGTGGAGCCCTCAGGATTCCTAATTCCCGTTGCCAGACCCTCTGCTGGCCTTCAACAACTCAAAAGTAGCTTTTCCTGTAATGGCTTCCCACTGCCAGAGGGCAGGGCTGGATGGGATATTGGGAAAGAATCCCTCCCTGGGAGGGTGGGGAGGCCCTGGCACAGGGTGCCCAGAGCAGCTGTGGCTGCCCCTGGATCCCTGGCAGTGCCCAAGGCCAGGCTGGACGGGGCTTGGAGCAGCCTGGGACAGTGGAAGGTGTCCCTGCCCAAAGTCCCTTCCAACCCAAATCAAGCTGGGATTCTGGGATTCCTCCTTTAGGGCACTTCAGCGGAATCCTTACCATAGTTAGTTTGCTTTTATGTGTGTAGTTTGGTTTCTTTTTCCCCAAAAGAAGGATTTTATTAGTATTGTCCTCAAAGGGAAGAACTTTTCCCTGTTCCATGTAGGCCCAGCAGACTCCCTGGCAGGAGGCTCCAGGCTCTGTTCTCGTGCAGGGGTGTCCTTACAGGAATTACCTTGTGGGAGCTGGAGCACAGTCTGTGTGTAGGTGCTGCTTGTAGCCTCTCCAAGGGGATTCTGCTCATTAAATTCTAGGAAATTTTGGGGCATAGGTGAATTGCAAGAGTTTTTCTTACGCACACAGGTATATAACTTACCCATATCTGGATGGATTTTGACCAGGAAAACAAAATCCTACATTTTTCATTGCCAGTCACACTGAAATGAGTTTCCTGTTCTGCTGGGTAATGCTGAGCTTTGTAAAGGTTAAAAAAAGTGGGAATTTTTTAATCAGGCAAATATCTGTTGAAAATTAGATGAACTATTTGAGCTGAAATGTTCAGTAAAGGCTGAGCAGGACTCGGTGTCCAGGCTGGGTTTGGGTGAAGCTGTGGGAAGCTGCTGGAAGGTCTCCAGGGAGGAGGTGCTGGGTTACCTTCAGCGAGTGCTGTCAGCTCTGCTTGGTCCTTGTTCTCCTGTGCTGGGAAGTTCCTCACAGCAGAACAAATGCAGGGCACAGCCTTCTGTCCAAGCCTTGCATTTCAGCTGGGATGGGGATTCCTGCGAGAAGTGATACGGAAACTCGTCCAGGCGTGAGGGTGTTTGACAGTGAACTTGATGAAACAGAGAAAGGACGGATGAAGAGAAGGGAGAGAGGGAAATGGAAACTCTTAGAAGGCAGTAGGGAAGATTCCCCCTGCAGCCATCCTGGCTTAGTCCTGCTCTGAGTTTTGGGCAAGTTTCAGGTGTCTCTTGGTCAACTGTGGAGTCATTTCTGGCTTTGAGTGTGTAACACACAATTAGAGTCTAAAAAGCAATTGCATACTCTGTGAAACGTCTGTCCTGTGGCTGTTCAGAGATGTTTCTTCATCAGTAACAAGCTCTGTGACTCCACACCAGTGCCAAACTTGCACAAATGTGTCTGATAGAATTTCCTGTGAAAACAATAAGCCAGTATTGGGCACCTTTCAAGGAACACTGGAATTCCGTGGATCTCTAGCAGTAACTGGAGGAATAGACTCCGGAACGAAGCAATGTGCTTAAAATTACTCTCTACTCTGAGTATCTTTTGATTCAACTAATTTATAATTGAAATCACCTGCTGGGAAAAGGCACTTTCTCCTGGCAGTTGCCCTGTCTGAAGTAGCCACTGGAGTCTGTTGGCAGCCCAATGCCAGCAGGTCCCAACTCACATTGCCTCTGGAACTGGTGTGATCCTTTGTTTTTCAGCCGCTCTTGTTCATCGCTGACCTTCAGGCTGGTTTTGTCTCCTGCAGGGAGAGGCACCGGGGAGGGATCGCTCCTGGCTTTCAGGTGGTGCATCTGAACTCGGTGACCGTGGACAACCGCCTGGACAATCTGCGCCTCGTCCCGTGGGGGTGGAAGCCCAAGGCTGAGGAAATCTCTAGCAAACAAAGGTACGGCAGCACCTGGCAGGGGGAATGAAGATCTCTTCAAATGTTGTCTCCTTCCTTTAGTGATTTTTGCCTTGGCAGAGCCTTTTAGATTTGACCTTGGACGCTTTACACATCACTCTGTCCTGGCTCCCTCACCTGGGGCACAGTCTGTGCTCACCATCCCTGCTGTGCAGGGACCATCTCGCCCTCGGGGCTGTGCCGAGGTCCTGCTGGGCCAGGTGGAGCAGGAAGCCTCTGTGTCCTGCTGGGCCAGGTGGAGCAGGAAGCCTCTGTGCCCTCCCAGCTGAGCAGAGGCTCAGGGAAATCTGCACATCTCGCTGCCTTCTGCCTCTCAGGCACCGAAATTCCAGTGTGACCTGCGGGAACAGGGAGCTGCCAAATGCTCGTGATGGAAGTTGTGAGCTGGGGTTGGACTCACCCGGTGTGAGTTCTGGGCTCAGCTGCCAGCACCTCTCACCAGCAGCTTGTGGGAGCTTCCCCACGGGCTGGGTTTCACTGATGCTACTCAGCACATCAAACTCTTCCTGCTGGGATGGATCTGGATAATCAGTGATGTGACACAGGGGGAGACCACAGGCTTCACATCACACTCTTCTCCTGAAACACTTGCAGTACCTTTAAGATCGGGATGTTCAGAGCTTATTAAACTCATTTTGAGAGGTTGTGGTGAATTACAAATGCTCCATGTGATTTTGGGAGTTCAAGAGCAAGAAACAGACTTCAAGCCAGAGATAAATTTCGACTTGGTGTGAATAATTTTGCACAGAAATAATTTTGCTCCATGTAAATGTTTCTTGATTGATACTTTTCAACTTTTGGGTTTTGCATTTGGGCTAAAATAACCCTAAAAATACCCAATATATGAGCAGTATGTGCAGTCTGAGGCTAAATACAATGTTAACCTTATTTATTAATAAATTTGGAATCAGTTTCTCTGTATGATTGTTATGAATTGATGTACCAAGTTTGTACCTGTTTGTTTTTTTTTCCAGGGAACAAAGTCTGTACTGGCTGGCAATCCAACAGCTTCCTACAGACCCCATAGAAGAGCAGTTTCCTGTCCTGAATGTAACCAGATATTACAATGCTAACGGCGATGTTGTGGAGGAGGAAGAGAACTCCTGCACTTATTATGAATGTCACTACCCTCCCTGCACAATGATTGAAAAACAGGTGGGTTCAGAGAGCTGGGAGTGATCATGGAGTGCCTTGGGCTAATGGTGTGTCCAGGGATTTATTTGTTATTTAAAATATAGAGCTTTACATGAGCCATTCAGTGGCTAAAACCAGTAATTTTCTTCCACTCAGGTTTTCTTTGGCCTGAACCTCTAGACCCTGTGATAATGTTCAGTTGGAGGGAATGTGGGTTTGAATTGGAGGAGTGGATGTTACTGGGCTGCTGGGAGGAGGGTGATTTCTGCAGAGTGCACAGAAAGCCAGGTGGAAGCTTTCCTCCAGGGAGCAGAGCTGCGATGAGTGAGCAGCTGTGTGAGACAGCAGGAACCATTGTAAGAGGGTTTGGGCAGTCGTGGAATCAAAAAATAACCTGGTTACCATTTCCTGAGCAGAAGGTGAATGGGAGTGGCCTTCATGCAGGGGAGAGCTGGGAGGAAAGGTTCTGCTGGAGGAAGATAAAGCAACATCAGGAGTGAGAGAATGAGCTGTGCAAGGGCTGTGCCTCTGTCACACAGATGCCTTATCTACAAACCAGGGCTTTTCTTGTGATAGCAGATGCTGAGCAGGCTGAACCCATTGTGTTCCACGTTCTGCTTTGGGGAAGGGAATGTTTGCAAAAATGATCTAAAATGCCCTGTATTTGAAACAGGGGGAGCTCTGCCTTGTATTTGGGTCTGTGCCCAAAAGCTCCCTGGATAACAGTAACTTTGGCAATGGCTGAGCTTGTGCAGCCCTCCTGATAATTTCTGAATTTCAGGTGTTTGTAGTTGAAAACAGAACTTAAGCTGACAAAACAGCAGCATTGTGACAGCAAATGTGTAATGCTCCAGTATTTTGTCTATTAAGCCCATTTTACAAGAGCAACTGTGAAACCCTTCAAATGTAATTCACTTCAAACCCTTCTGATTCTCTGACACTCGTGGTGGGATGTTCATGTTTCATAGAATCCCAGACTGGTTTGGGAGGGACCTTGGAATTCATCTCGTTCCATGGATAGGGACACCTTCCACTGTCCCAGGCTGCTCCCAGCCCCGTCCAGCCTGGCCTTGGGCACTGCCAGGGATCCAGGGGCAGCCACAGCTGCTCTGGGCACCCTGTGCCAGGGCCTCACAGGGAAGGATTTCTTCCCAATACCCCATGTAACCCTGCCCTCCTTCAGCTTAAGGCTGTTCATCCTTGTCCTGTCATGTGTTTGTGACAGGCGTGGAAAACCTGATCATGGAGCTCCTTGGGAATGCCGTTGGGGTGCCCCCTGGGAGCGATGTTGAGGTTCTCCTGGGCACTGAGCAGCCCCTGTAACACCATCTTTTGTTCCCAGTTACGTGAATTCAACATCTGTGGCCGCTGCCAGGTGGCACGGTACTGCGGCTCGCAGTGCCAGCAGAAGGACTGGCCTGCTCACAAGAAACACTGTCGGGAGAAGAAAAGGACCTTCCAGCAGGAGCTCGGACCAGAACGATGACCGGGTGGCAGAGGCCTCTCAGCAGCAGGATTCCTTCCCAAAGGCATTGGACTCTTGCTTTTGCACAGTATGACAGACTGCTTATCAAAGCCAGAGGCACTGAAGAAAAACCCTGTGATGCTTGAGCAGAACGGCTGACTGGACTAAGCCAGCTCTGACTGGTGCTGTGGAAAGGGATCGGGTCTGCCCTTCCAGTATTATATTCTCAAGCAAAAAGACTACTGTGGAGGCTCCAGGCAGGAAGCTTCTCATTATTTATATGTTAATACGTTTGTAAACTCATGTACAGTTTTTGTTAGGAATTCTTGATAGCACTCATTAACTGTAATGTTCAGATGAGAACATGTTGTTGGCCTAAAAGTTGAAAAAAAAAAAAAAAAAAGAAAAAGAAAAANNNNAAAAAAGAAAAAGAAAAAAAGTCATGTAGCAAAAGCTTTTCCTCCCATGTGGCAGAAGTGTCTGTGGCAGTGCCAAGGCCGGCGGGGCAGGCTCCGGCATCAGCACTTACTCTGGAGAACTCTGCATGGAAGCTCTATTTAAAAAAAAAACACAAACGAAAAAAAGAGCAAACAAAGTAAAGGTTGGAATGAATCCATGTCTGCTCTCTGGCTTTTTCCCCTTCCCTTCCAGCTGCCTTCAGAGCTCCGTCACCCCTGGATGCTGGAAGTCCCTGCAGGGTAGGAGCAGTGCCCCAGGAGCTGGCATGGGCTGTAGGGACCCTCTGGGATCTGTGTCCAGGCACTGCAGCCAGGGCTGCCTCGGAGGGGCTGCTGGAGATGGGCCTTGGAGCAGCCAGGATTTTTAGGAGGCTGGATCAGCTTTCTGTTCCAAAGCCCTTGTACAGAAGGCAGTGGTAGGGGAGCTCAGGTGGCACCTGTGTGTGGGTGTGGTTGCCCTCGTGGCTTCCCCGTAGCATAGCAAACACTCCATGTGCAGAGATGTTTAAATATCTAATATTAGGTAATTTGAATTATTTATTCACTTTTTTTAAGAGTTGTCATCAATCCAAGAATCACTTTTTAATTTTCTTTAATGTAGTAATGAGCAAAAGTAGTATGGGAGGAGGATTTCCCTTGCAGAGCACATGCCTATTTTTCTTTTCACGAATAACCATTTTCTTTTTCATTTTTGCCTTAGAAGTGTAAGGAACGTCAGTTGAGTTTCCTGAAGAACTAAATGGATAATTTAGTGCCAGGTGTTAGTCTTGCTTCACAGTAGAAGAATGTGAGCTGCTGAGTGCTTAATGCAGAGCCTTTCTTGGAGTGCTTAGCGAAAATTTTTTTGTAAAAGCCTTTTAGAATTTTGATTTTTCAGTCAGGATTCACTTTGGCACTTCATGTTGCAATGTTGGTCTTGCTTGTATTCAGTTTGTTAGAAAATTGATCTGCTGTGGACTTCCAATATTATATTCTGTTTCTAATATCTGCACAGGAAGTTCTGAATTATTAACATTTGGGTGGGTTTTCATCCTTTGGCTTTAAGCATCTTGGGAAATAGCAAAGAACGTCTGAAACTTCCTGCTGGAAGTTCCCTTGAAGGCACTTGATCGAGTTGCCGCTCTTAAACCATGGTTGTGCTGTAATTTTTCTGTTCAGGCAGCCCAAAATGCCCTTCAGTGAGAAAAAAGGAAGCGGGACCTAATCAAGTTTTCCTGTAATGGATAATATTTTTTTTAAAGGAAACATTTAATTCTTTCCTTCGAATGAACTGCACAGGTTTTGATGAATATAAAACGGGACATAAGGAATACTTTTTTATTATTATTTGAGGTAATCCATTGAACAGGGCAGAAGTATTGACTTTTTTTCCCTTGCCTGTTTAAAAGGCTGCTATTTGTCCTGCCAATTTTCCATTTTATTACCAGGAATCATGTTTATTGAAACAAAGTGCAGTCTTAGAGCCCTTAAACACTTGAGCAGCAGCGAGCAGGGAGAAGTTGGTGCTGATGTTTGTAACGCTGCTGCAGTGAGGACAAGGACAGGCTGCAGACCAAGGCTTGGTGGGGGCAATGGGGAAATTCCTCTGAGGGAATGAGGGAAAGGTGGGACAAAGCCAGGATGGAAGGTGCTTGGGGAGGGAAGGGGCTGGGAGGATGGGGTGCAGCAGGTGGGGAGGGGAGATGCTCACGGGGTTAAAGAGCTGTGAGACCAACCCAAGCGGGAAGAAACTGCCCAGACACCCTGCAAAGGCTCGGGGAGATAGCAGGTTCTGACCTAGCTGAAAGACCGAAATGCTCATGGGGGCAGGGAGATGGTGTGAGACACCACATGGGCCAGGAGCAAAGCTTCACCACCCAGCAAAACAGCACTGAGGGCAAAAGGGGGCTGGTGTGGTTAAACGGGAGCATGTGGGATACTCAAGAGTAAGAAGAAATCCTTTGTAAATTGAACTTGTGTTCAAATCTAAGAGATGGAAAGAATAACATTTGGCAGGTGAAATGCAGAAAAAGAAAAAGCAAGCAAACAAACCAACCCAGCAAACTAATGCAAAGAAAAATGGAATAGGAAGAATGTTCAAGTCATAAAACTTGCATGAGTCGTTTTGAAAACATCAGGAGCAGGGGGACTGCTGAAGTCAGCAGAGACTGATGCACAGCAAAGGGAAGGGCTGACCTGAAGATGAAAGTCTCAGCAGAAGAAAATCCAGTGAATTGTTTGCAAACGTGTTCCCTGTGAAAGAGCTGGTGGAGTTCACACAGGAATACTTCCATATGGAGAGCTCCACAGAGAATCTGTTCAGAACAGAAGCGCTTTTAGGAGAGATTAAAGTTCAGCTGAAATGAGCAGCAACAAGTTGCCAGGACCAGACGGTGCCACCTACGGCTCTGAGGGAGCTCAGGGATGAACAAGCTGAGCTCCCAGCTGGGATGGTGACCTCTCCCTTGGTACAATGTCACAGCAGCTCCTAGAAGGAATTTCAAACTACAGCCACCTGCACTCTGCAAATTCATGGATGCTGAGATGCAGCACCAGTGGCTGAATACCGGGGAGGAGTCAGTGTGGTTTTTGTGCAGGGAAATTGTGCTTCAAAACTCTACTGGAATTACTTCAATTCCAGGCATCAACAATCAGGGAAAAGGGGATTTGGTTGGGACAGTCTGAACTTCCAAAATACACTTAATGATGACTTTGCTCAAGGCACTTAAGGAAAAAAAGCTGCTGATCAAAAAGGGAAATGTTGTCACACAGACTTTTTAAAAGACAGGAAAGGAAGAGCAGAAGGGAGGGGGTTTCTGGTGGTAGGAAGGAAACAGTTGGATGCCCAATATTAAAAAAATAATTTAGAAAAAAGGTAATGAATAACGAAGCCGACACCATCCACTGATGGGGTTATTCAGTGTAATAATATAATAAAGGCTGAGTGAATTGTAGAAAGATGTTATGAGAGAGTGGGAGATGAAATTCAGTGTCAATAAATGTCGGGTTGATTATGGGAAAACACCAACCGGCGAGGCCTTGACTGTTCTCTCTCAGCAATGAGACCTCTGGGTCTGCAGGTTTCCGCTGGGGAACAGCGGCAATCCAGGCTCCAGGGGAGGACGGGAGCGCCGGGAGCAGCACCGCGGTGGGAAGGGGTGCGGGATGCATCCCGGGTGTGCAGGACTCGCCCTCCGACGGGGAAAGGACTGAGGGGAAAGGGAAAGGCTCAGGCCAGGGACCAGGATCGCTCCGAGGTCCGGAACAGCTGCGCAGGGACAGCGGTGCCAGCCCGTGCCTCCTCGGGAAGTGCCGGGGTGGGGAAGGGTCACTAAGCGAGGCGCCGGGAAGATGCCGAAGGAAGGCTGATCCCGGTGTTCTCTCGTGAGCAGCTGCCGGGTTCGAGGCAGGGGTCCCTCCCTGGGCGGGCGCTGGAGCCGCAGCCCCTTCCCTCGGGAAGGACGCGTTGGGAGGGGGCTCGGACAAGCGAGCGGAACCCCCGAACCGACGGGAGCCCGGCGTGCGCGGACAGCCCGGCCGGGGGAAGAGGCGGCTCCGCGGGGGCAGCTCCGCCCCGGGCCCGCCCTGACCGGGAAGCAGACGGGCGGCGGCCCCGCCTCCCCGGAGCCTCCCGGGAGCCGCCCCGGCGGCGCAGCAGGGCCCGGCCCGCCATGGCCGCGCCGTGCAGGACGCGCACGCTGCAGGTGGTGGACACGGAGTTCAGCGCGGACGCGGTGGAGTGGTGCCCGGTGGAGGGCTGGCACAGCATCCTGGCCTGCGGCACCTACCACCTGCGCCCGGCCGACCAGGTGAGCCCGGCCCCGCTCCAGGGCGAGCCCCGGCCCCGGCCGGCCCCGCTCCGGGGCGAGTCCCCATCCACATCTTCATCCCCGCCCGGCCGGCCCCGCTCCGGGGCGAGTCCCCATCCACATCCCCATCCCCGCCCGGCCGGCCCCGCTCCGGGGCGAGTCCCCATCCACCTCCCCATCCCCGCCCGGCCGGCACCGTTCCGGGGCGAGCTCCCATCCCCACCTCCGCCCGGCACTGCTCCGGGGCGAGCCCTGGCCCCATCCCTGGCCGGCACCGCGCCAGGGCGAACCCCTGTCCCCGCTTGGCCCCACTCCGGGGCGAGCCCCATCCCCATCCCCGGTCCTGCCGGTCCCCGCGGCGGGGCCGTGCCTTGTCCCGGCTGGGGTGGCTCGAGGTGGGGCAGAGAGGCCCCTCTGGTGAGCGTGGCTGGCCCCGATGGGGGCTTTCATCCCTCGGGGTTGGGACTGGACAATTGGGAGCCTCAGCCCCGCTCCCAGCAGGATCTCGGGTGCGGAGGCAGAAGCGGGGCTGAGCCTGCCCTTTCCCATGTTTTCCACAGAGCGATTCCCGAGGGAGCAACGGGGCCTGTGACCGGACGGGACGGCTCTACCTGTACCACTACAACGAGGAGCAGCCGTACATCCCGCTGACCGAGATCCAGCGCATCGACACGGCCGCCATCCTGGACATCAAATGGTAACGCCGGCCCGGCCAGGCTTGGTGCCGCAGCAGCGGGCTCTGCTCCTCTGGGGATCCTTTTTTGGCATGGCAGCAAACAGCAGTAGTTACCAATGGAACAGTTCCTGACTCCTTGGAGGGAAATACTTTCCGGTTTGTTCCAAAGAGCAAAGACTGCCTTGTTTCTGTTTTACGCTTTCTGCTCACTTGTGAGTGGCTGGTCGTGACTTTGTCCCTCATTTATTTATATAATAACATATAGTAGATCTCCCCTGTACAGAATCCCCTCCTCGCAGGTGTGTGGGAACTTGAGGAGCCTTCGATTTTCTTAATGCGAGATTTTTTTGGTCACATACCTTCTCCTTGTGCATGTTGCAATGAAAGTTATGGCTTTGCTCTCTTCAAGAAAGATGGACATTGGAGATTTGTTTAACTTGATCTTTTAGGTGCCACATTCCTGTTGCAGAACATCCCATGGTTGGCATCGCAAACTCCACAGGTGCCGTGGAATTTTGCCACCTGACTGGAAGTGAGGTGGGTGGATGCAATGCCTGCTGCTGCTGAAGCTGGTTTTAACCCATATTTGATACATCTCTACATTTACTAGCAGGGTGCAGAGGCTTGCAGGAAAGCTGGGTGGTTTCCATGGCTTCCTCAGCACGCTTAGCTTTTTAAATGTTTCTTTTGTCTTCTGATAATGTTTGTCATAAATTCTGTGAACTTGTTCGTGGCACCAGAGAGTTGGGCTGGGCTCTGCCTACCTGCAAAGTGGGGGAGGAGAGGCAGGAGTGGGGCAGAAGCAAACCCTGGAAACAAGTATGGACTAACTGGGAAACATCAGAAGGTGCAAAGCTGGTAATAGCAGGGAGGATTTTTGGAGTGGGGTTTCTTTTGGTGGTGAGAGAAGAGAGTGATCAGAGCCATTCTCACAGAGCGAAGAAAGCAGGGGCCAGTCTGTAAGGGAGTTCAGCAGTCAGGTCATCACTTCTCCTGCACTTCATCGCTCCCTGAGAGGAAGCAGAGTTTAAGGGAAGTTTGGTGGGAGATGAGCAGCAGAAGGGTGGGATCCTGTGTGTGCACATTTGCCCCTTTGCCAGCACTGGCGATTGTACAGTGCTGTGGGACATTTCATTGCTTCTTTGGTGCGGGACCCTCATTTGCTCATCAGTCTCTGGAAAACCTGCCGTGGGAAGCAGTGCACCTGTCGTTATGTGCCTGCTGTCTTCCCAGTCTTAATCCATTCCTTTTGTTTCCAGTAGAAGAACAGCTGCATGTTGGAGCCACGCTTCAGGGTGGATCTCGGGGCACAGCGACTGGCCTTGTCCTTGGACTGGTCCACTGGACGAGAGCAATGGTGAGGATGGGAGATGGAGGCTGGGGGCCAGTGTGTGTGGGACAACTTTCAGGAGAAGTTGAGGACTTGGATGAAGGAGTCTTCAGTGGTTTTGACTTTCTTGATCCCAGCTGTCTCCCTGGCCCTGCTCCAGAAGTTGCTGTTTCCAGAGCAAAGGTAACAGGAACACAAACACTGTGGCCACTGGAACAGGAGCAGAGACTAAACCAACAACAAATGTGAGGTTGTGTTCTGGGGAATGGCAGCAGGTGAGCCAGGGATGTGTCTTCTGCTGCCTTTGTTAAAAGCAAAGACCAGAACGGGATGCTGCTGGAGCCGCTGATCCCAACTCTGCTCTTAGAACAGCTGAAATTTTAGTGTGAAGTTCTCCTTAGGAATTGCTAATAATAGCACATGTAGGAAGTTTAATCATGGGTTAGTGAGAAACAGGAAAGAATTGGTTTGGAAGCGGCTCCTTCCTCTCTCAAGTGCTCATACATGAGATTTCAGAAATGGCATTGCTGCCTGAATAACCTGAATTAGCTGTACCTTGGAAGAGGAGGGTCAGTGTGTTCTGTAGGTGCAGATGAAGAGTGGTGCCTTTGGTGTGAAGCTGGAAACCAGGGGGATCAGGCAGTCATTGCTTAAGGCTGTAGGGCAAATTTGCTAATTAAAGCCGTTTCTGTGCATGCTGTTTAATGACTAAGTAGAATTGCCAGTTAGACTTTCTGCTTACATTCCTCCTTCTTGTCTCTGTCCTTCCCAATAAAGATTGTTGCCATGATGAAAAGCCCCTTTAAAGCCTGTCATTGTTGTCATTCGAGAGACCAATAACTTCTCCTAGAAGCCAAATGTACATTGTTCACATCTCTGCAGGAAGGGGGTGGCCCTGTATCTCTTATGTGGGAATTTGGGAGATTCAGTGTGGCTGAATAATTTGATGCAGAACTGGAAAGAAGCCCCAGGCCACGAAAGCAGTGCCTGCAGTTGCAGGTAACCAAACAGAAGGGACCTAGTTCATGTCAGGGAATGTCAGAAAATCTGTGCACTGGGAATGGCAAAACATTTGCCAGTGCTCCAAGGTCATTGTGTCTAGAAACCGTAACTGTGCTGTGGCACAGGAAGAGAGCAGGAAAGGTCAGGATCAGCCAGTGCTTTGGGTTTCAGTGATAGCAAGGAAATAAAACATCTCTTTGTACTCCAGAATAGGGAAGAGGCTCTGAAAGGGCATTGTCAGTCTGACTTGGAGGAAAAAAAAAAATCTCTCTTCACATGGAATTTGTTTATTGATGTAATGTGAAGCATGTAAGTAGTCAAGTTTTGCATCTCTGAGAAAGACAAGAGCCAGGGGTGGTTCTTTCCCTGATGTGGGTGTGAGTGGTTGCTCCCCGTGAGGACAGGGAGTGGCGGTCACTGGGGCTGGTGATTTAAGATGGGATGGGCTGAATCTGAAAAAATTGTATGAATGTGTCATTCCTGCCACCATGCTGCCAGTCTCTGTCAGTGTTTAGTTGAATCGAAATATTTGATTGTTGCAGTAATTGCCGATGTTTTCTGTGTACCCCGCTGTAGTGGATGTCCTTTGAGAGTGATCAGCAGTGATTCAGAGGGGAAGCTGAATCTTTTCTCCATAGATGAATCTGCTCCTTCTGTGCATGTCCTGAACCAGTGGGAAGCTCACAAATTTGAGGCCTGGATTGCTGCTTTTAATTACTGGGACACTGATATTGTGTATTCAGGTGTGTATGGGCTGGGAATCTCCTTTGGGGCTGTTGGGGAGGGGGCCCCTTGTTTAGAGATGTGTTCCTTGGGATTTTACTTTCCAGGCTTGGGTATGCTGCTTGCATCACCTCTTGAAAGAGTTGGGGCCTCTGCTTAGGGGTGAAAGGCTTCTTGATTCTGGGAAGTGGTTGGAGTTAATTAGGAGAAGCTGTACCCTGTAAAATGTACTTTGGGTGGCTATTGGCAAAAAAGATAATCTCTTGCAGTATGCCAAGAGCTGTTTCAGTCCAGTCTTTATGACTTCTAATGTTTTTTTCTTACCCAAGTGAGGGTACTGATAACATGTGTGTTTTCTGTGGTGATGGGTATTGCGAGCCTCAATGTGATTTTTGGTGTGTCTGTTACATTCTGTGAGATCCCAGGGCTGGAAAGCATCAGCTCTGTATCACAGACTGCCCCGAGCAGGAAGGGACCACCAGGATCATCAATCCAACCCCTGGCCCTGCCCAGACCCCCCAACAGCCCCACCCTGGGCATCCCTGGCAGCGCTGTCCAAGCCCTCCTGGAGCTCTGGCAGCCTCGGGGCCGTGCCCATTCCCTGGGGAGCCTGGGCAGTGCCCAGCACCCTCTGGGGGAAGAACCTTTCCCTGATCTCAGCCTGAGCCTGCCCTGGCCTGGCTCCAGCCGTTCCCTGGGTCTTGTCACTGTCGCAGAGGGCAGAGACCGGAGCTGCCCCTCGTGAGGAGGCAGCAGACCCTGCACTGCTTTGCCCATGCTCAGGGCTGGTGCTGAGGGTCACAGTGTTTTGTCCCTGGGCAGGAGGGGATGACAGCCTGCTCAAGGGCTGGGACACCAGGTGCAGTCCGGAGGCTCCAGTCTTCACCAGCAGGAGGTAAGTGAGCCGTGTCCACACCCAGCCCTCCAGCAGTGGGATGGGAACACCCCCTGTTGTTGTGCCCCTTCCCAAGCCACTGAATTCGGATATGTGCAGTGACAGTGGATCCTGGTTCTGCCTCCCTTGGGAAATGGAGGCATCCTTTAGTTTTTTTCATCAGGACAACTTCAAGTTGAAACTTTCTTCTCCGTGTCCTTCAGCACAATAAACCAAGTGCTTACTTGCACAGGTGAAGAGGGTGGTAGTTTCTTTCTAAAAAGGGATCCTGATTTACACTTTTTATTTTGGCAGTTTTTGTGTGTGTTAAATTTGGATACATTATTATGGAATGTTTTTTAGAAAATATTTTGTTCTCCACTGTTTAGTTATTTGAAGTGATCTCTTTTTGTATCTTATTTTAAAATACGGTTAAAACAATATACACAGCTCTCCAGTGGAATTCTAAATGTAAACTTAAATTACACTGGGGACTATTGCTATGGAAATATTAATTCTGGGAGTAAAGTCTCCTGGGAATGGAGTTGTTCTGCTGGAATTCTTAGGGCCTTTGAGCAGCAGTTTATGAGGTAAATATTACTAGAAAATACTTGTGCTAAGAGATGGTGTGAGTAGAAGTTTTGTCCCTGGGAAGGCTGTTGGACTGTGTTGATGGAACTCTGCTTGGGTGGGTCACTGGGCTGAAATTCTGAGCTTACCTCTCCAGAGACACCTTCATGAAATAATGTGGACTCAAAATCCTCCAAATTCAAGGAAGAAGCCCTTCTCAAATTCGTGTCTCTTCCCTCTGCAGACATTCCATGGGTGTGTGCAGCATTCAGTGCAGTCCCCACCGGGAGAATCTCCTGGCCACAGGCAGGTGAGTTCCTTCCAGCTGCTCTCCCCTGGTGTGACCAACCTCATCTGTTACCTGAACGTGCTGCTGCCTCTTCAGAAATTCCGTGTGGTGCAGAGCACGTGGTTTTTCCTACCTTTCCTCTGTGCCCTGACTCGGCTGTGCTGCTTTTCTGTGTGTGGTGTGTCCCCAGCTACGACGAGCACGTGCTGCTGTGGGACACCAGGAACATGAAGCAGCCGCTGGCTGACACCCACGTGGAAGGTGGGGTTTGGAGGCTGAAGTGGCACCCCACGTGTGATTTCGTGCTCTTGGCAGCCTGCATGCAGAGTGGCTTCAAGATCCTCGACTGCCGCGGGAGCCTGGGTGAGTGTCCAGGGAACAGAGGTGCTCCGGGGCTGCTCTGCTGCTCTACTTTGCTGCCTCCAGGTTAATGGGGAGCTCCAGCTCTGACCCTGCTGGAAGGATTGAGATGGTGTTAATAACCATAGACTTCTGTTCCAGTTTGAGGTAACTCTTCCAGCTTTTCCACATCCGTGCACTCTGTTGGCCTGCGCAGTTGTGCCAAGGCCCTGTCACTATTTGTGTGTAAATCTCTCATAACTTCTTTTCACGGGAGGAAAGCCTTTGTTTGGTGTGAGGGCACAACCATTCTGAGTTTGTGTTCATTGTGATGGTTCAGAGAGGTTCTTCTGACTGTCAGGTGGTGCTTTCCTGTTAGCAGGAGTTACTGACCTGCTGGGGAATCGGTTATTGCCTCAGGAAGGAAGTGCTTTGCAGCCTGGTTAATCCAGAATAACATGAATAAGCCTTTCATGTGAATCATGAGGTACTTCCATGGTGGAAAAGCTGTTTGCATTCACATTACAAATGCAGTCTGACAGAGGATGGTTGGCTTCCTGGGTTCTCCAGACTTTGGGCAGATCCACAGCGTAGGAAATGAGGGTAGCATTTCTCCTGTGGGGAAGGAAGGAACTTGATGTCCACTTACTGTCAGAGTCAAATGCTGAAAGCTGACAGGTAGAACATCTGCAGTGTATTAATAACCAGGACCTGGCAATCCCCCAGGTGTGTTCACGGGTCAGTGAAGGTTGTGGTGTGATCGGTCCGTCTCGAGCCTTTGTAAGTACTTTGAATAATGATGCTCTTAAACCTCATGCGTGTTAAACCCTCTTCTCACCTGCTGCTGACCCAGGGAGAATCAAGGCCGCTGAGAGGTGGCTGAAAAATGGTCAGTGCCTCATTCCTCCTGGAATGCTGCACTGTGTGGTGAAGAAGGCAATAACCAGAGAACTCTTCCCATGGGACACAGCCAGTGCTGGAATGGCTGCTGAGCACTCTGCCACAACCCACAACTTGATTTCTAAGTAATTTCATTTATCTTTTTTTTTTAAGCGGAAAACACAGAGGAATGCATCATCCTGTCATCCTATGTCCTGCACAATTCCTTGGCCTATGGGGCTGACTGGTCAAGGCTCTGTCCAAGGGATTCCTTGCCTGCAACCCAGGACCTTGCTGCTGTGTGCCAGCCTTCGGAGGAGCTCGTGGGAGCATCAGGGGAAGGAGATGAGAGGCTGAACTTGCAGGTCCAGAACCTGAAGATAATTTATGAGTCTCCTACGGCTACTTTCGATGTAATCCTGGATGATGAGAGTGAAAGCCCTGCTGTGGCACTCGCAGCAGGGGCAGGGCCAAAGCTGGCTGGGGATCCTGGACTGGTCAGGGGCTCTGGTTTAAAGGGAAGTCTAGATTTGGCTGCCCAAGGGGCAGATTCTGGGTCAGCCAGCGGCTCTGACTCAGGAGCCAAGAGACCCAATGGAATGGGCCTGGACAGAGGCAGTGACTCAGCCAGGTCTCCAGACAGCCCCAAAGAAATGAGCATTGTAGCCACTTGTTCTTTCTATGACAGCATCCTCCATGTCTGGAAGTGGGAGATGAGCCTGGTGACCCCTCCAGATGTGCCAAGTCCTAGATCTCCATCTGAAAGAACAGCTGAAAGTTTGCATTGACCAGTCCCAAGGGAAGAGGGAGGAAAACTGAACTGAAAGTGACAGCTGAACTTAATGCCCCGACTTATGTTGGGCTTTCCCAGTCTTACTGCTGAGCTTGGGAGTCCTTCAAGGCTAACACTGATGGAACTCCTGATGTTTTATTTTCAGCAGAGGGAAGCCTTTGCTTAGAGGCCTGTGGTCATGCCCAGACAGGTTTATTTAGTTTTTCCCTTAATGTCCTAGTTCCAAGTGGAACAGCCCTCCTCTCACAGGCTGCTGCTTTGTACCTCAGATTTGAATCCTTTCAGGGCTGGTTTGCATTTCACAATGGATCTGTTAAGCCCGTTCTCCTCCTTCCCTCACAAACCAGGCTTGGCAGTGTGGCTGTGCAAACCCAGTAAGTGATCAGAAGGTTCCCTGAATGTCTCAGAAAAGCCCCCGAGCAGAGGCTTGGCTGTGTGATGTGCGTGTGTGTCCCTGGAGAAGAGCTCAGACAGGCCAGATGCAGTGCAATGTGCTCACAGTGATGTTTAATAGAAGTTCTGGTTCAGAAGGAAGCGCAGACTGCCTGGTGTGATGGGAAGTGCTGTGGGATCCTCCTTGTGAGGATCCTGGTGCTTTTCCATCATTTTCCATCACTCATCACCTGATTGCAGACTCCATCATTCCCAGCCGAGCACACCCTGGTTCAGATAAATCCTGTAGTGACCCCGCCATGTTTTAGTGCCACTCAGCCACCCCCATGGCCTCTCATGTTTTCTGCTCTCCACAGAGCCACGTTTAGGTCCAAAGTCAAGCTCAGTTTTTAAAAGGTGAACAGCTTTAAGATCAAAACCTCCAAAAAGTGTAGGCGGTGTTTCCTGACATCTTTTTAAGTTTAAAATAAGTACAGAAACCAAAATCTTAACAGCATTGCCCTAACTACCTCCAGGAACGGCTGCAGGATTCCTCATGGTTGCTCCATTAGCGCTCTTTTTTTCACTGTGAAATATCAGCAACACACCCTTTCTGGAACATTCTCTCTATCCCTAGAAACAAAAAACCAGCTTAAACTAGATGAGTAACTATTAGCTTGCATGGTTTGTCTTTGAGGGTCCTAAAGAATGAGTTGTCTGGAGGGAAAGAAACACCAGCAACGGGTCTCTGTGTAACAGTGCTGCAGCTAAACGAGGTCCAGCAGATGAGAACTTTGCTGCTTTGAAACCCCCTTCTCAAGGGTGAATGTGTATTTTAGCAAACATTCTTGAGCCCTGTTACATGAAGATTCATATTAGTAATGAAAACAAGAGCTTTTGCTAAAGAAAAAACATGCTATTTTTGGATGTTTCTAAAATAAAACAAATATAAGGGATTTATCTTTTTTGGTTGTTTTGAGTTTTAAAAACCAAATGACTTGGCAGTCCTCATGAGGACCTCCTGCCCTGGCCTGGGATGGCTCAGGCTCCAAGGGGTGAGTGTTCTTTGGGACTCAAGAGTGGACAATCCAGTTTCCTGGGAACACCGAGGGTGTGTCCTTGTATCTGCCGATGACTCTGTTTTAAAAGGTTGTAATGCCTTTTATTGCCCTGTGAGATCGGCAGGAAACAGCCCGAGGGCAGCGAAGCTGGAGTGGTGTCACCGACTGGGACCAGCCTGGTTTAGGCTTTAGGCCAGTCCTTGTTTTGCTCAGAGAAATGAGGAGAGCCAGTTATTATCTGCCTTCACGTGGGCCGTGAGGCTGATGCCGAAGTGATTTTTTTGCCTTTTTTCTTTTGTACGTTCTCTGTATTCTTTACAAATATAGAAATCAGTTCGGCATCGTGGCAAGTGATGCGGTCAAGACCAAGCTGGAATTGGCATCATCGGGCACAGGATCTCCTTCTGTGATGTGGGGCTGCAGCACCCGCACTCCATCACAGCCCTGCCCAGCCCCGAAAATGTGGGGGCTTTAACCACCGCCTTCAGGACTCATCTGTCAGCCCTTATTACAGACTAAATGCTCACAGACCATCCACTAAACATGCTTCCTTTCTCCCAAAGGGAACGTTTTCTATCTCAATTTAATTCTTAAAGTTTAACTCTTAAACTTTGCCGTACTTTGTATTTAGAAACGTCATGGACCCCTCACCCTTAGAACCCGCAGAGAGGGCTGTGCTCTCCAGGCTGTCTCCCAGAGGAATTCCCAGTCACGGATGGGAAATCAAACCGCAGAGTTTTCCCCAGGATTTAAATCAGGTATTACAGAAGAACAAGGTAGAAGGATTTGCTTTAATGTTCAGTGACAGAGCCTGTCCCGCGTTGGCCGGTGGTATCACTGCCCGCTCCCTACCGCACGTAGTTCTTGGGGAAGAGCTGGAAGAGCTTGCCCTCCTGCGTGGGCTCGAAGCCGTACTTCTCCAGCTTGTTGGGGTCGAATGTGCCGTCCTTCACGTCCTTCTCGATGCGCGGAGCCACCAGCTCGTCGAAGAGCTGCTTGGCCGTCATGGGCGGCTCGGAGCCCTCGGGGGCGCGGTACGACACGTAGGGCCGCAGCTTGAAGCCCGTCAGGTCGGGCACGACGAACTCGGGCACCATCTCCTTGACGAGGACGAACTTCTTGTTGCGGGTGAGCACGCCCAGCTTCTTGGCTCCGCGGCCCTTGTTGTGGCTCCGGGGGCCGCGCTTGCTGGTGAACGGCGACACGCGGTCGGCGCCGCGCACCAGCCCGCGGACCAGCTGGGTCAGCAGCCCCATGCCGAGCACCGAGGAATCAGCGANTCCCCCTCACAACCCGGAGCGGCGCCGCCGCGCTCCCGCCTCCGCACACCCCAACAGCGCCCGCTCCCATTGGCCGGGCCGCGCCAGCCAATCCGCAGCGGCGATGCTGCCCCAGCGCGGCACGCGCGCCGAACGGCGCCAGGGGAGGCTTTCCCCGCCAATCAGCAGCGAGCAGCCCGCGGCGTGGGCGGGGCCTGGCGCGGCCGCGCCCCCTGGCGGAGGCGGGCGGGGTCTGCGCTCAGCGCCCTTTGCCCCCGGCCCGGGGAGCTGCGAGCGCCCGGGCGCGACAAGGGCCGGCACCGGCACCGGCACCGGGACGGGGAGGATGGCAGNCCCCGCGGTGCCCCCGGCCGGTGCCGGCGCCCCAGGCCCGGCGGGAGGAGGTTGTTGTTTCGCGCCCGCGTCCCGAGCTTTAACCTGGCGAAATGGGGCCGGGCAGAGCACCCGGGGCTGGCCGGGAGAGTGACCCGGGGGTGGCCGGCAAAGAGCGAGCCGGCTCCGGCCGGGGGGTGACCAGGAGGGTGGCCGGGGCCGCCCTGAGCCGCAGCCCGGAGCGGTCGCTGCTGTCCCCCGGGCAGTGCCCGTCCCGCGGTGCCATCCCGGTGTCCGCTTTCCTTGGAGCGCAGGGAGCACGGGTGGGTCTGGCTGTGGCACCCTGTAGAGGCTCCCGGCGAGTTTCTGTTTAAATTCCCGTGGCTGTGGAGAAGTTTCTTCAGAAGTCGCGTCCCCCAGCACTTCACTGCTGGGTTTTGTTGCTCGGCACAGAGACAAAGGGATGATAAAGTTAAGAAGTTATTGTTCCGCTTGGGTTGTTCAAGAGTTTGGATCGGAAGCTGCGGTCATCCCTTAACTCAGTCTGCTCTCTTTGTTTTTGTCTTTGCTCCTGCTGCACCTCCAGACATGGATGAAGGAGACAACAGCACCAGCCTTGAGGTACAATATGTTTTCCTCTTACTTTTGGACATATTTATTTCCCTGTGAGTGTTTCCAGAAGCTGAAAGCAGCTGTACCTAAGTTGATAATATTGGGACAATGCCTTTAGAGGTGCTTTTCCTTTGAAAGAGCCTTTCCTGCTGGGAGTTTTATCCTTACAAACTTTTAAGCATTGGTCCCATTTTATTGTGTGTGGTTTTTATTTCTTGCAAACCATTCATGCTCTGCTTCGTATTCTAAACTGTTTCAGTAATGCTATGATTTAAATACTTTCCTTTTTAGCTTAAAGAAGGAGGAGTTGCAGAATTCTGGCAGGCTGCTCTTCTTGCATTTGTTTTTAATGATAAACATGAAACTCACAGACCCACAAGGCACGTGGTGCTTTCCATAGTCACGAAAAACAAACCCCGTGAGGGGAAATAGTTCTCAGAACTAAAAAACACACACAATGTCCTTGTACACAGTTAAAAATTTGTTTTGTGGAAATCCATCTTCTGTAGTCAAAACAAGGCACATGCCTCTGAGCTATGAGGAAGTCTTGTGTTTTGGGCTAATCCCAATTTTAAGTCCTCGTTTTCAGGGCTGATAAGCCTTTCCCAGGCCTGCCTGGACGGGGAATGTCTCAGTGTTTGCCTTGGACTGCAGCGAGGAGTTGTTGGGCTCTCAGCAGAGCTGAGTGTTGGGTGCCTGTACTCTGGATGGGTGTGAGCTGCAGTTGTGAGGCTGCATATTTGTGTTGACTGCTGTTAAGTCTCTGTTTCTTGAGGAAACTTCAACGTCAGGAAGCAGGGAAACGCTCTTTCTGCTAATCCATACTCTTGGCAGGTCGCTGCTCCGTTTTCAAATGCAGTGAGGGGCCTTGCAGGGTGGGCCCACGGCTGTTGTGGGTCTGGGGGTTCTTTGGGGCTGTGTGAGAGGAAGTCCTTGGACTTGGGCGCTGACCACAGCCCTCCTCAGAGAGGAGCTGCCCTGGTGACTTGGCTGTGACCTCATTCCTGCCCCGGCAGCTGTCACAGCAGTCACTGACATGTCTCAGGTGCCTGCACGGCTCCGCCTGGGTGCTTTGCTTCCTCTGCTTGTCCAGAAGGATTGTCCATGCTGGAAGAGATCCCCGCCGAGTCTGAGCAGGGGAATATCATGTTTTCACGGGTGAAAACTTTGCGAGAACCTCTCAGTGGTTCTCGGAGCTCTGCATTTCTTCTTTCCCTTGTTGCTTTTCTGCACCGAGGCCTCAGCCTGGGCATGTTTGTGTTTTATTCTTTTCCCCGTGGATTTGTTTCTCCTCCTGCAGCAGCAATGTGAGTGTCAGTTGGCAATTACTATTTTTGGTGTTATTTGAGATCATCCGGGCCTGGGGAGCAGCAGAACTGTCCATGTCCCAGTGTCCCTGACAGCGTCAAGGGGAAATAAATACACTGAGTGACCACGACAGACTTCCACCAGGAACTCTGTGTCACCAGGTGTTGTACCTGTTGCTGACACAGCTTCAGCTTTTTGTTTCTTCAAAATCTTGTGACTTTTCACTACAATCCCATGAGTAATAGGCTGATAACAGTAGTCACAGAGCTAGTTTGACTCATGTTGGGAAGATAAACATTAAAGTGCTAGAGGGACCTGAGGAGGCGAAGTGAGCACAGGGATCTGTGTGAGGTGACTGGTCTGGCAGGAGTTTCATTTGTGCTGTAAAACTGGAATGAATTTCATGAGAGAGACCAGTTTGGTGACTTGGTGTACACTTCATTTTTCTCTTGGTGGCAAAGCCAAGTTCCCATGTCATCCAGATCTGGAACCAAGGGCAGGAATGGGACCTGAACTGTGTGTAGTGCTTAATTCAAGTACTTTTAAGGTTCAGGACTTAGAGGGGGATGTATCTGTCCTTGTACTCATGTTGTTTTCACTAGTTCCTGAGAGTTGTTTTGCCTTTCTCCCCCTTTCTCTTAAGTTTTGGGTTGGCATTTGTGAGACTATTTTAGGTGCCAGGTTTTATTCCTGAGTGACACTGGTGGGCACAGGCCCCAGGACAGCACACCTGAGGTCGGGGCTTCTGCCCGTGTGCATCATGTGCTTGTTATGATGACTTTAATATGCTGGTTTGTGACTTGTTTTCTCAGTCTCATAAAGTCCTTTACACTCCGTTCTCAGCCTTGTGGTTCTGAATTTTAATAGAATGATTTAAAAAAGTGTTCATCTCACTGTTTGACCCTGGTTTAGGACTGTTTAGGAATGCACTGAACTGAGAGCAGCACAAAACTCCCCTACTGACCCTTCTCCACTGAATGTTTCTGATTGCAAAGTGGGTTATAAGTCAAAAAACCCCGCAATCAGTTTGGTTGAGATGTTTTTATGGAGGCTTTTTCCCAGTTGTGGGAAACTAATTTCACCTTCCTTTTGGTGCCAGGCTGTGCTGCCAGGAGGTGGGACCCCCATCCTGCAGTTTGTGGAGGACAGGATCCAGACCACCATGGTAAAGTATAGCTGCAGTCAGCTGCCTGAAGGGTGGGGGTGCATCCAGAGCAGCTTCTCCTGAGCTCCAGGAGCTCTGCTAAGTCACTGCCAAAGGCTGAGCGTTTGTTTCTTTGCTGTCACTGTGCATGAGGCTGGAATTAATTCCTGTTATTTGGAATCCCAGGCTGGTTTGGGTTGGAAGGGACATTAAACCCATCCAGTGCCACCGCTGCCATGGGCAGGGACACCTCCCACTGTCCCAGGCTGCTCCCAGCCCCGTCCAGCCTGGCCTTGGACACTTCCAGGGATCCAGGGGCAGCCACAGCTGCTCTGGGCACCCTGTGCCAGGGCCTCCCCACCCTCCCAGGGAACAATTCCTTCCCAATATCCCATCTAACCCTGCCCTTCTTCATCTTAAGGCCGTTCCCCCTTGTCCTGGCACTCCATGCCCTCATGCACCTCCTGTACATTGAGTTGATCAGCTCACAGGTCTTTGGGGAGAAAAACATGGAATATGTTGCATGTGAGCTTAGCACTGGTCACTGATGCAGTTTAAACTTGTTGCATATGAGATGTTTGAATTAAAAATTAAGTATTCATGAACGTGCTTGACTTTTAGACATCTCACTGAGCTGAGTGTTCTTCAGCCCTTCAAAAAGTACGTAGTAGCTTCTGAAGGTGAAAATTATTAACTTCTTTCTCCCTGAATTCCCCTCCCAGCTGACTGGAATTGCAATTGGAGCTGCAGTTGCACTGTTGCTTATAGCAGTTGTTGTGTTTGTCGTGTACAGAAGAGTGAGACAGTCCAGTAAGTACTTGATAACCATGTAAGTTTTAAAACCAATTTTCCTATCAATCTTGAGTCTTTCTGTAATTTTCTGTGGAAGCTGTTTGCTGCAGAGGTGTGGCTCTTGCAGGACAACAGCTTTAAAGGGTGAAGAGCTTGTGTTGATTCACTTACCCGGGTCTGAACCCAGAACTGTCCGTGCAGGACCTGCGGGGTTTTATTTCTTTGGGGTCTGAGCAGTATCAGCCTCAGTATCAGCTGTGAATTATGCAAATGATTTCAACCCTGCTGTGATTTCACTGTCACAGCGAGGAGAAAGGATTGAATTAGAGGTTTCCTTCAGGAGACTAAAACCACCCAATCCTTCTGTCTGTTTGGAAAGCCCTTTATCTCCTCTGGGGCTGAGGTAGAACCCCAAGGCAGCCCTGCCTTGGTCTGGCTCGGCCAGAGCTGGGGAATGAGGGATCCCAGGGAGGTTTAAATTCCAAACGCTGCCCACAGGAGCTGTTCTGGAGGCAGCAAAGTCACCAAGCTGTGCTCAGGTGTTTTCCCAGCTGCTAAAGGTGGTTTCTGATGTGATGCTTTTGTGTTTCAGAACAACTTCAGCCACACGTGCCTCAGTACAGGTTTCGCAAGAGGGACAAAGTGATGTTCTACGGGAGGAAGATCATGAGGAAGGTGAGGGCACCTGGTAAAATCCAGTTTGGGAGGTGTAAAATTTGCAATACTTGACTTGCTGAGCCTGGCCCAGGGCCTTCAACCTATAAAATCTCACTGGGATTTTGTGGATGTTCCTGGCATACTGACTGGATTGCTGATGGAGCAGCAGTAGCTTCTCCTTCTGGCCAAACCTTTCCTCTTTGAAAAATATTTGCGGTCAATGAGGGTAGTAGTAAATCAGTGAGTATCTAACTCCTGTAGGGAGCTGATGATTGTTTAAATATCCCAGAATCCCAGACTGGTTTGGGGTGGAAGGAACCTTAAAGCTCATCCCATCCCACCCCTGCCATGGCAGGGACACCTCCCACTGTCCCAGGCTGCTCCCAGCCCCGTCCAGCCTGGCCTTGGGCACTGCCAGGGATCCAGGGGCAGCCACAGCTGCTCTGGGCACCCTGTGCCAGGGCCTCCCCACCCTCACAGGCTGTTCCCTGTCCTGCCAAGTCCAGGTGTGCACTCACTGCAAACCAACATCTGGAGGAAAATACGGTACGGGGAAGTAACCATCCTTAGTCACCCTGTGTGGAGGAACACTTCCTCCTGGGAGCTGCCCCAGCCTCTGCCTCCCACGCTTCGTTGAGGTGAATTCAAACACTTGGACTTAATTAGACACTGGTGGGTTTAGTATTCAGTTCTAGAGCTCTGTTTCATTGTGGAGGAGGTGGTTACTCCCTGAATCTTGCATGGCAGGTCAGCCTTTAAGGAGAACTTGGCCGAAAAAGCCCTCAGTGAGAGGATGTTTTGTGTGTGCAACTTCATAATTTTAATATTCTTCGTAATTTTCATGTGCAGCTTCATAATTTGAATAATTTTTAACCAAGCTGTTCATATGCAACTCACGTAAGTGAGGAGTGCTTAGAATTCCACATGGGAAAATAATTTCAGGTAGTTTTTTGTTTGAGTTTTAGACCTTACTTTTTGCTTTTCTTCCTGAGTAGGGCATAGAACGTTACACCCAAACTGCTGTGGGTTGTAGTTCATGGATTTTTGATAACATACCAAGATTTTACCTTCAAAAAAAAAATGCCTCCAAACGAATTGAAAGTTCCTTTTGTTACAGAATTTTTTTAGAGATTCAACTCTTTGGGTAATAAATGGAGAACTGGAAATGTTTTAAAAGTAACTAATGAGGGGTTTTCTTGGTGTAGCAGTTGTGGTGTTTCTCCAGAGGGTGGCACCTGGGAACTATGAAAAGCAAGGAAAACCTTTGGTTTGTCACCATCTCAGCCAGTTTGGTTTGTCACTCACCTCATTCCAGAATCACAGAATATCCTCAGGGGGAAGGGATCCACCAGGATCATCCAGCCCAACCCCAGCCCTGCACAGACCCCCCACCAACCCCTCCCTGGGCATCCCTGGCAGCGCTGTCCAAGCCCTCCTGGAGCTCTGGCAGCCTCGGGGCCGTGCCCATTCCCTGGGGAGCCTGGGCAGTGCCCAGCACCCTCTGGGGGAAGAACCTTTCCCTGATCTCAGCCTGAGCCTGCCCTGGCCCGGCTCCAGCCGTTCCCTGGGTGCTGTCCCTGTCCCAGGGAGCAGAGATCAGTGCCTTACTTCTCTTCCTCATGTGAAGTGTTCCTGAGTGAGAACCACAGCTGAAAATCTTTCCCCTCTACCATCCATTAGCACTGTAGGAGTTGATGAGTAAAATCAAAATATGCTCTACTTGCTTTATGGAAAGGAAGTGATCTGAAGTAGATACTCCAATCCTCCAAGGTCTTACATGAGCTCTTCTCTCTGCTCGCACTCTAATGGCTGGTGAATGTGTTGGTGCCTCAGCAGAGTTGGAATTAGTGGGTTGGTTTTTTTGGTTTGGGGTTTTCGTGACTGTTTTTGTTTCCGTTATTTCCTCCTAGGTTACAACTCTCCCAAACTCTCTGGTTGGGAACACGGTCCCTCGCCAAAGGATGCGGAAACGGGCAAAGGTTTTATCTCTGGCTAAAAGGTACTTGGGACTTTGGGAAGGGAAAGATTCATGTCGTGGAGGCTGGTTTGGGGTTTTTGTTTGTGGTGTGGAACTTATCCCTAGCCGAGCACTCTTCTATAGCTGTTGGTTTTTCCCAGTCCTGTCAGCTGTGGATCAGCTGGGAAGTTTGCTGAACTGGGATGGTTTCGGTGAGGAAAAGCAGGAGGGTGGAATGTTTTAGCTGACTGATAATGTGTAACTTGGGATGGTGAATTTTGGTATTTACTGTATACTTACTTAACACTTCCTATTAGCACAAATGAGGGAACATCCTGAACTTAACGTTTTCCTTTGCAGGATTCTGCGTATTAAGAAGGAATGTCCAACTCTGCAGAGGAAAGAACCTCCTCCCTCTTTGCTAGAGGCAGATCTGACTGAATTTGATGTCAAGAATTCCCATTTGCCATCAGAAGTCCTGTACATGCTGAAAAATGTCAGGTAATGTTAAATGGAAAGAGAAGTTTGGAGTTGGGTTTTGATGGATGTTGGAGTGATGTAAATATTTGACAGCTTGTGTCAAATCTCAGATTTTATGATTACATGGTCAGAATCCTGAGGGAGTTGACTGCAATTCATCTGAGCTCGAGGACAGAATAAATGACTTTGAATTTTCTGGAAACATTAAGAAAATAGTTGAGTTTGGGGGGAAAAAAAGGAAGGTTAGTTGTTAGTTTGGGAATAGGGCTAATGAAGGTGTTCTAACTTGAACAGATTTAGTGCATCTTAAAACTTCTGTTTAGGCTGTATCAGACAAATTTTTTTTGTGCAGAAAAGCATCATAATTGGTAAATGTTAATTGGATGCCATATTGACAGCTCCCTGGGCTGCAGAATCTTTTGCTTCTCTGCCTGAAAAGGTTGTAAATAAATCAAAGTCAACTTAATCCCCACAGCTCTTTGGCAGACTAAGAAGAAGTGATGGTCTTTGTGCCCCTTCAGCAAGGGGTTAAATTCACTGACACAGCAAAGAGGAGGAGATCTTCCAGTCTGTAATTTTGGTTTTGCTTGTGGATGTTCATTTTCCCTCCCAGCTGTGATATAATTTAGTCCTGAAGGTCATACATTCTCAAATAAAAATGCTATTTAAGTCATCTGAACTTGCTGCTGTGGAATTATGATCTCCTATGACTAATTGACGTTGCAGTAGGATTTGATGGATTGATCCTGATAAATGTGAGCTGTTGGAGCCCTGTGCAGAGTGCTCAGGTGTAAGACCCATATTTCTCTCTGCCTGGCAGTGACTGACTGGAGTCCAGGTGCACGTTACCTGCAGGAGATGGAACATTCCAAACTTGCAATTGCATGCCCATGTCAGGAGCTTTTCCCTCTGTTTTCAGTGTCCTGCTTCCCTGGGCAGGGCAGCTGCACTAAAAGGGGAAGTTCCATGGGGTAACTTCTCTCGTGGAGTGTGTGAATCTGGCAGGTTCTTACTTTTATTCCCGTCCAGAGGCCATGCTGGTGTTTGCTGGAGGAAGTTGGGCTGCACTTCTTTTTGAGCCTGCCTTCCTTGGAGGGCTCCTCCGAAGGAGCCCCAGCATTTACAGTTCTGTGTTTCCTGCTGCTCTTGCACCTTCATTTTGGGGAGCTCTTTGAGGCTCCCTCCCTGCAAAGCCGCTCCTCTGGGCTTCCTCTGCTCCTCGTGCCTAGGGCTTTGCTAACTTAGGAAGGATTTTCCGAGGACTGTGGCGATTTTAGGTTTTCCCTTTGCATTTTCTTTGCTGCAGGGTCCTTGGGCACTTTGAGAAGCCCCTGTTCCTGGAGCTGTGCAAGCACATGTTCTTTGTGCAGCTGCACGAGGGCGAGTACATCTTCCGTCCCGGGCAGCTGGACAACAGCATCTACGTGGTGCAGGATGGAAAGCTGGAAGTTTGCATCCAAGAAAGCGTAAGAACCCACTGCTCTGCACCTCCTGAGAGAAATCTGTTGGCACGGCAGATAGGCTGGCACGAATCATTAGGCATTGATTAAACTTGGACGTGGGAATCACGGTGGTTTAGGAGGGATTAATCCCAGCTCTTCGGGGCCGTGGTATTTGTGAAGATCAAGGTTTGTAGCTCTGGTCCCTCGTGTCTCCGATGAGAGAGCAGAACACAAAGCTGATGAGGCAGCTGGAAATAGCCTCACACAGGAGATGCAGAAGTCATTGAGGGAGGACAGGGTGCAAGGTGGGCTTGGAAGCATTTACCTTTGGAAAGGTCGTTACAGAAAGTGTTTGAGCACAGGAGAGACCAAGCTCACCTCAGAATAGTCCAGCAGGAGCTGGGGGGTTTGTCTGGGAGGTGGAAGAGTCAGATTCACTTTTGGGTAGACAAGGAAAAAAAACGATGTTTTGTTTTCCATGTGAGTCTTAAAATGTTGAGCACCAGCCTTTGTGATCCCTTCTGCCAAGTTAAATTTTTAATTTTTACCTTCTTCCTGACTGAACTTTGAGTTTAACTTTAGGATATGAACAGTTTTTTCCAGTGGCTGGAAGTTTAGTGGGCTTGTGTTGGGAAATTATATAAAATTTGCTGATTTCTGTGTATTTTTACATATTGCTGCTCCTGTTTTGTACAACGTCTTGACAGGTAACCCCTCAATAAAGGAGCTCATTCTGCCTCTGGGTGAAGGAAGCTTTGTTTTGTTGGTGGTTACTTAGCAAAGACAAGCAGGTCACAACATCCCTGGACAAAACTGGCTTGTAGTTTCTTTTAATTTATCACTTTTAGAACGCTGGTTTAAAACTGTGGTTGGAATTAGCACATTTCCATCAGAGCAGAGAGAAAAGAAGCATCCAAGCTTTCTGAAATGCTCCAAGTTGGCCAAAATGCAGCTGTGAGCCTGCGGTAATGCTGTGCGTGTGCTTGCAGGATGGAACAGAAGTGGTGGTGAAGGAGGTGCTGGCAGGAGACAGCGTCCACAGCCTTCTGAGCATCCTCGACGTCATCACGGTGAGTCCTGGGAGGTGCAGATTCCTGCTGGATCCCACAGAGCCTGGCAGGGAACCAGGCCTCGAACGTTCCTAGGGAAGAATCAGAATGCAAAACGGTTTTTTGGTGAATTCTCCTCCTCCCAGGCCTTCACAGGTGTAAACTGAGCTCTGTGGTGTGGAGATTGGTTGTGAAACATGTGCTCGACTGGCTGCTTCTGGTTAGCAGGAGGGTTTGAATGTCTGGAATGTCTGAGGATTTGAATGTCCTTTATGTCTGGAAAACAGAGATTACAGCTTGATTTGCTCAAATCACAACTCAGGCAGGAGCAGGACCAGGCTGGGGCTCAGCAGCCCAGGCTTTTACATGTTTGATGGGTTGCTTAATGAATTTGTTTTCATTTAGTCTAATGAAAATAAATCTGACAGTTGTTATTACTGTAATTATACTGTGAGACCAGTGGATGGGTTTATTTTGTTTTGTAGCATCAGTGGTGCTGGTGGCCAGCTGAGGGCTGTGCTCTTTGGCAGGGGCCAAGATGAGCTGGGTGCTGATCCTATTGAGTGCAAAATTGGTGGACTTGGTTTCAGCTGGAATTAGACTGCAGGTTTTGCTGAAATCACCACAGTGCATCTCTCTGGGAACGCCCAAACGGGAGGTGTTGAATTCAACATCTTTGATAACACCCAAGCCCTGAAGGTGCTTTCTTGAAGGATTTTGGTGGGATGAGATTCGAGAGGATGAAGATAAATCTGATCAATAAGTTGTTCATGTTTGACCTTGTGTCGTGCTTCTGTCGTGCTTGGCTGTCTCTGTTCATCAAAAGGTGCCACTGCTCTGTGTGTGAGTGTTAAAGGATTCTCTGAAGTGTTCTTTGCCACTTCCAAAGGCAAGCACACACCTCTACATCTGCATTGCCTGTATATCTATATTCTGTATATCTGTAGTTCCCATAAAACCTATTGACGTTTTTTAAGCTTGGTCACAGTTTTCTCTGTAGAAAGTGAATAATTTGGGCTGTGCAAGCCTAGTTCTTGTTGTCAAATTCATAATATCTTTGTAAATTCATATTAGTACCTTTGCCCTTGTTACTTCCACCACGAAATTTTCTTCCTGACAATATTCTAAAGAGCAGGGCCATCATGAAGGAACAGGAATACCAGTCATGTTCTTGCTTGTTCAAAAGGAATATAAGAAAAGAAATCCTTGTGTAACAGTGCTTTATGGTTTTGTTTTTTAAAAAAGTGGTTGCCATTCATTTTGTGTCTTGTTGGGGTTTTTTTTCTCATTTTTAATTCTCATTCTGTCATTTTTTTTCTCTTTCTCATTAGTTATACCACTGGTGAGTAAAAAAATAAAAATGATTGAAAGTGTGTTGAACAGAGTCAGCAGCCTGCAGAAGAATCTGTAATGAAAAAACCTTGAAATATTTTTTGCTAAACTTGTTCTCATTTATTTTTACAACTCTTTTGTTCCTCACTTCCCAGCTTCGTGAACTGCTTGTTTCATTTCTATTTTCATTGCTGTTTTTCCTCTTCCTTATGCTCCTTGCAGACTTTAGGTAGAGGAGTAACATGAAAATAGGCAAGGAGGGAGGAAGTAGCACTGGATCAAAATAGAGGAGACCCCTCAGTGTCATCCCAAATCAGATTCAGAGGGAATCTTAGAACACCCTGCAGACACCATAACCTGAATTAGATTTCACTGCACCACCAAACACCTGGCTCTGACATGAAGGAACGGTGAACTCAGACAGGATTTCAGTTGTCTGTGCTGGATTTGTGATTCTTTGACTGATTTGGCAGCATGTGATGTCAGGCTGGTCCCTCAGTTGAGAGTTGTGCAAGAAAGTTGAGGTTGCTGCAAGAAGTGGCAAGATCTTGTTGTTGGACCTAAAAGAAAGGTCACACCAGAGGTGCTTTTCTAATTGAATCTTTCAGTTTTTAAGCTGAAAAGCCCCTTAAGCTCTACTGAACACAAAGGTAGCAGCTGTGACATGAGCCTTCACTTATTCGCAGAACAGATCAATGCTGCTTTCTCCAAACTCTGAGGAGAAACTGGAAGCTTTTGAATCCAAGTAGCTGCAGTACCCCTTCTGGGTATTGTGGAACAGTTCTGAGGTGCAGTTAATGACTCTGAATTGATACTGCCTCAAACAGCAAAGAAATCTCTGAGCTGAGCCTTGCTGATGTCTCTGTTTTCAGCGGCTCTTGCCGAGGGCTTGTGTGTGCGGCCAGAGCTTTTCCCAGAGCAGTCAGTGTTCACCCAGAGTGAACTGCTCCAGCAGAGATGTGATGCTGATTGCTGGAGCTTTGGGGTTCGCGCTTCTCTTGTCCTCCACGTGGAGATGGTCTTAGGAAAATTGGGCCCAGGTGGCAAAGTTGGAGTAAGAAAGTTGGAAAAAGAAGAGGCTGGGAGGGATATTGATCAAATGGCAGTGACTGAGGGGGGATAAAAATGAAAGTCAGGATTAAAAGAAGCTGGAAAAACACTTGGATAAAGGTGAGCCTGCAGGGCTGACAAGATAGATGAGGTTATAAAGAAGTGATTGATGGCTGCGAGAGCTTTGGGTGCAGCAGTGTTGGTGTAGAGGATGTCAGGAAGGAGCAGAGGAAGACAAAATCCAGCCATGGAAATGGGGAGAACATCCCAGATTTTTGGGTCCAAAAAGGAGCTACCACTGCAGGTGGGAGAATGTGAAGCATCTGTGTCTCTTGCAGCAGATTTTCTTGACCAAACTCGATTGGATTTGGCTATTAGCTGTCACCTGGGTTTAGCTGCTGCTCGGAGGTGATGTCTCACAGTCTCTAGGAGTAAATAGTTAGTTACCTGCCCTGAGAACAAAAAGTTCTCTGTTGAAAAAAACCCTGTTTCATAACTGATTATAACTTAACTGTTCTTGTCATCTCAGTGTGTGATTGCAAAATAGTATAATTTGAACGTGGTATTCTCCCTGTGCTGCTCATAACATTATATCTGAGAGAAGTGACAATTATGGAACATTTCCTCCTCGCTCCTCTGACAGCTCTTAGCATGTTCCAGCCCCATTAGCCAAGGTGTTGGCCCTTTCAGGAGAGCTGCTCTCATGCAGGGATTTCAAAGGGACAAAATTATATGCTGAAAACTTGGAGGAATGGGCTGTTCTTTGCAGAAAAAGGCTTCTGCATCATTCTCTGTTATTATCCCAAAGCTGTTTCTCTGAGATTGTCAGCACTGGCCTCTCCCCTCGTGAGCACTTTCCTGGAAAACCCAAACCCTTTACTGGGTAGACTGGAGACCAGAGTTCTGGGATACCCAGGGCTCAGTTTGCTCTTTGGAATAGTTCTTGTGAAACACCATTAAACTTGATGCTTATCCTTGTCCAGCAACTAAAGATTTAATGATTTCCTTAGTTTTTTACTACATATTTGCTGTAGAGATTGGTAGGAAATACAGTTGATGGCAAATGCAGTGCTTAAAAGCAGACTATATACATTTTCTTTTACGTGTAAGTGTAAGAAGTCCAAATTAGTTCTTCATCTAAAGCCAGACTTCAAACTGACCTGTAAAAGAGGATTGTTGCATTTATTTTTGGGTGCAGTTGAAGCACAGAAATGTTATTTGTTAATTTCTTTACTTAATTAAAAGGAACTTGGGAAAACTGAGGACATTGGCAGCTTTGCACTGTAGGTCAGAGATGTTTAAAATTTCAGATCCCTCAGGAACTTGAAAATCAAGGCTATTAATATCATCCCCAGATTTTATGAAAAGGTCAGCTGAAGTTGGTGTAATTAAGAAATTGGTTCCAATTAATTTAATTTAATTTTAGAATCTGCTTCGTGGTGCCTTCCAGACCAGCAGGCAGGCAGAGCTGCAGCTTTATTTTCCAGAGTGATTAGAGAAAGTCTCTTGTTTGGTTTTGCTGGGTTCTTTAGGCAGGAATTCCTCAAAGTGCTTGTGTTGAGTTGTCTGATCCTCTTTGCAGGCACTTTGGTTTGTAATCAGCATTTAACATCTGCATGTCAGTGTTGGGGAAAAAGTGCCTTCTGTTGCTCAGGAGGGGGAAAGCTTCCAGAGCTGTGAGGTGCTGTTGAAATAGAAACTCCATTTCTTCCTTCGCTCCTGCTCTGTGCTGCAAAAAGGCTCATTTTACCTTATAAGTACTGTGTAAATCAATATTTGATGGATTAGTAAATTAATTTATGAGTTAGAGATGTTGTTTCTGGCATTTATTAACTGGTTAAAAGAGGCATTGTCTGTCTGGAGTTTTTTATCCAAGTGTTTGGCAGTAGATTTTTGTTAAAATCTATTCTCATTTGAGGGGGAAAGTCCAAAACCAGAGGCTTGCCTTCTTCCAGTGTGAAAAAAATCTCTGTATTCTACCCACTTTTCGTTTGTTTGTTAGTTCTCCATCTGTTCTTTGAGCAGAATGGTCTAGACCCACTTTGTCTCAAGTAAGGAGAAGCTGTTTGGCTTTGTCACATGGAATATTTCATATATATATCTCTTGAAACACAAGAAGTCTGCCTGTCTTTTGTCTTAATCCATTTTGTCTGTAATTACTGTACAATTTTGTTGTGATTTTACTGTTTGTGTGAGTCTGGGGTGGTTTTTGCAGTGAATAGCTTGGTTGTCAGCACAGATAATAGGATCAACAAACCCTCTTTTCTCTGCAGCCTTGACTAGCTGGGATTTCAAATGCTTCTGAAGGCTGGCTCTGTAAAAAAACTGTGTCAGAGCTGAGAGCCTGGCACTTCCCTCAACCTGATCCACATCCCTGGAGCTCTTGTTTCTCTGCCCCTGTCTCTAATGCAGGTGTGAATCCACCCTCATTACACCCCCCGTGGTCATGGAGCACAAGCTCAAGGCTTTTTTTGGACAGATGATGTCTGTCAGACACGGACAACAGCAAAGCAGGAATTTGGGAAGAATTGGACTGGATAATTGGTGGATTAACCCCGTGTCTCTGGAACTTTCTCTTAGGGTCACCCTGCTCCCTATAAAACCGTCTCGGCCCGAGCAGCCACTCCATCCACCATACTGAGACTTCCAGCCAGTGCCTTCCAGGATGTGTTCCAGAAATACCCTGAAACCCTTGTGAGAGTGGTGCAGGTAGGTGGAACTGAGGGGGAGGGGGGAACCACTCTCATTTCCAGGTTACAGGGGGATATTTAGAGGCTCAGCAAGCTCGTCATCCTTTGGTAGGTGTGGAACTGCTCAGCACAGCTTTTCAAGATTTGGACTTGTTCTGCTGTTCCCCTGGCTGTTGAGCCCTGGACTTAATAATCCAGTATTATCACAAACAGGGAAAAATAATTTATATGTCTGTATATCTCCATTAACTGAATTTCTACCCTCATCAATCAGCCAGACCTGCCGTGTGGGTTTGTTGGTCCTTGGGGAGTGGAAGGTGCTGGGGTGGGCTCTGCAGCTTGGGGTGTACCAGGAGGGCTCCAGAATGGCTGAGAGTCATGAGCAGGCTGTCACATGTCCTGAAACAGGACTGCTGGACCCTCAGGAGCTGTTTGGTGAGGGCTGATGCTTTGTGAGAGTCACAAAGTTCAGACTGACGTGTGAATTTCCACTTGAGAAGCCTCTGTCAGCACCTGAGGAAAGAGCTGTGCTTCGTGTCAGTTCTGTGTTCACCTTCTGTTGCTCTGCAGGGACTCAGTTCTCGGGTGAGCACTGAAATCAGGCTTGTACCTCCTGCAGGTGGGAGGTGGTGCAGGGGTCAGGATTAAGGATTTCCAGGAGTGGTGCCTTGTCCCACAGGTGTGGCAGCCAAAGGGTGACTCCCCGAGTCACTCTGGGCCCTCCTTTTGCTTTGCTATCACTTCTAAACCTGTTTGTCCTTGCAAGCTGTTCTGGTCTCTGGATGATTTATGAGCAACACATGAACCTCCTCACACTGATGGTTGAAGGAGAACAGATCATTAACGCCAAATTAATTTGCTCTGTGAGAGCTGATACAAAAGAGAGGATGGCTTAGGAGTGGGAATTAGCTGGCAGGGCAGAGGAAGGTGCCACTGATTCCAGTGTTAGGTTTGAGTGCTTATGGAGCAGTGGGACAGGCTCTGTATGGGGAGAGCTGGAATAATTTTTTTAATGAAAGAGGAAAATTGGAAGCAAATACTTCTATTTCAAGGCACTTTTATTACTGATGTTTATAGAAAACAAAAAGCATTTGGTGTTTGGGAGTAAGACTTTGGATTCTCGTGCCATCAAATGATTGTGAAGTCATTGGTAAATCATTTGAATCTATCTCTGTCTCAATTTATCAGCTGCCAGAAAGGAATTTCAGCTTAGGGTACAGCCTGTATTTTATAGAATGCTTTCAGGTACTCTGGTGCGTGATTGTATCTAAATGCCAGAACGAGTGTGGGAGAATGCTAAATCCATTGCTATTGCTTCTTTATTCCTGTTTGCAGATCATCATGGTGAGGCTGCAGAGGGTGACATTCCTGGCCTTGCACAACTACCTGGGGCTGACCACGGAGCTCTTCAGCTGTGTGAGTTTGGGAGGCAGGCCCTCAGCTCTCCTGCCAGGGCACAGAGAGGTTTTCCTTCTTGCAGAATGTCATAAAGCAAATGGTACATATTAATTTCGTAATGACAGTCCTTGAGGACTGAGGCACTTTTATAACCAGCCCATAAAATCCAGCTTACACTGATGCCTGGGGAATTGGTGGGGAGGGTTAAACTTCCCAAGTGCATCGTTCCAGAGTGATGTGTGTGCTTCAGTAGTTCTGATGTTTGCTAATTAAGTCCCCTCTGCCTGTAGCAGTGGGAAAAATGCTGCACCCGTGGTGGCAGAGGGTCAGGGAATGCTCAATCCGAGTGTCAAGCTGTGAGTCCCCGGGCCCTGGTGGGATGCAGTGGGGGAGCTGCACATCCCAGGGCAAGCCACCCTTGGGGATCTGGGATTGGTGAGCACAACCTGAGCAGTACCTGGGGGTCTGTGCAGGCTGCAGGGTGTGGAACTTGTGTCAGGGGGTGGTTTATGTTTGCTTGTCCCCCTGCTGCTCCCAGCAGAGCCAGGCCATCCCACTGATCTCCGTGAGCAGCATCACCGCCGGAGGCAGCGCCGGCAAAGCAGGGAAGAGACAAGTGACCAGTGCTTTAGAGGAAGATCGTGGAGAGAAGTTTGAAAAGTCTGGGGAAGCACTGGAAATGGGTAATGCTTCTGGAAATGTGGAGGATCTGTCCACTGTGATCCTCTTTAGCTGTTGTAATATTCATCGAATCCCAAAATGGTTTGGGTTGGGAGGGACCTCAAAGCTCACCCAGTGCCACCCCACCTCCCACTGTCCCAGGCTGCTCCAAGCTCCATCCAGCCTGGCCTTGGACACTTCCAGGGATCCAGAGGCAGCCACAGCTTCTCTGGGCACCCTGGGCCAGGGCCTCACTGCCCTAACAATAAAGAATTTCCTCCCCAAATCCAATCTAACCCTGCTGTCCTTCAGCTTGAGGCCGTTCCCCTGCGTCCTTTCACTACCTTTGATCTACCGTTGATAACACTGCTATTGATCAGAGGATTTTTATTTTATTGGAGTGGTTAAGGATTGTCTTAGATCAGTTTCAGGTTTGAAGCCTTTGGATAGTCCTTAGCTTCAGTGGGGAAATATTACTGTGTTCTTAATGATGTTGAGGGATGAAGGAAAGGGGAAAAAGAAATTACTCCTAATTTTGAATGCAGAGGGAGAGTTGGGAAAATTCAGCACTCCAGATACCAGCAGAAGAATTGCTGGATATGTGTCTTTTCAGGCTAAAGACTTAGTACTGAAGGTAAAGCCAGGAAAATAGATGGAGTTGAATTTTGCCTCTGCAGATGGAAAAAAATTAATTAAATCAAAACCAGGAAAAAGGTCTAAACAATATTTAGTGTCAATGTTTCAAAATCTTTAAATCAGCCTTTAATAAAGTGGGTAGTTAAAGGTTCTTGAAACTTATTTTATTAGGGGGTACCTTGTGTTTACATAATTTGTTTTTAAACTTCAGATACGCTGAGGATTTCTGGTGCAGAAAACTCTGAGCATGTTTTCAGAAGGAGCCTTTCATCACCTCCCTATGCAGGGTCTACAGAGGCTTCTAGTAAGTAGTGCTTGGCAAAATTGTGGGAAATATGTAATTTATCTAATCCTGGAGGGGAACCACATGATCTCTGGAGTGCTGGGTTAGATAATTTTCCTGTTTATGGTGGATAATCATCTTGCAGTCCTGTTCATGGCAGATAATCATCTTGCAGTGGTGCTGCTTCCTAACTCATTTGTCGAAAAATTATTTGGTAACAAATGGACTATTATCCAGGAGAGCATTCCCTTGCTGCCATTATCAGCAATGGGGAACATCATTTGGCTACCGAGACCTGCAAATGAAGAACTTTATTAATTCATATTACTGAAAGCAACTGAATTATGGTGATAGGCCATCATCTTTCACACAAAAGATGACACACGTTTCTTGCTTGGCTGATTGTCCCAAAAAGCACATTACATGGCTTTGCTGCTTTTAGAGGAATGTTCTTTAGAGTGGATAATAAAGGTGATTGATCATGGGATGCTCTGAGGAGACATTTATGAAGCTGAGCTGGTCTGATGCTGCAGTATCATTTTGGGGGACTTTAGTTACTCCACTGTAGACATTTTCCTCTGGGCCTGGTGTTTAGGGCAGCTTTGTGTTCCAAGGTGAAGAAACTGGAGTTCTTGTGGGAATCATGGAACACAGACATCTGTCTCTGTTAGATGAGTACTAAATTAACCACTGTGAGGGAATTCTAAGGTCGTGCTCAGGTACTGTTAATAGAGAAATGTTTAATCAGTGGAATAAAGGCGCCCTGGGTACTTTAGAGGATGCTTTTATTGCTCACCTTGGCTATTAAATGACTTAGGGGAAAGGGACATACAGTGAGGGGTTGAAGAACGTGGGGACAAGGAGGAAGGAGTGAGCCAGGCTGAGGGAGCCCTCAGCACTGAGGGCTTTCCCCAAGGTAAGCTTTGTGTCACTTGCTGCTGCCACGTGAAGTTGCTGGTGTGCACAGAGGAGAGCAATGGGTGATCCCTTCAGTTTTAACACTGGAGGGCTGATTTATTTCCTCTTCAGTTCCTGCTGGGCAAGTGTAAAGGGTCCCACTTAGATTTTTTTTCATGGTTTCCGTGTTACTGTCCAGAGGCATGGATGTGATGGAGAAGTAGGATTTTGGCTGGGATCATCTTTCTAAGTCAGGGAGACAAATTAGAAGAAAATACTGACTGACCCACACAAGACTTGGCTTGATTTTCACATGTGTGAGGTTGTTTTACACTGGGACTTATAAAATGTACCAGCAGACTTGATTCAGTGGTAAATTAAATAATCCTTGCCCTGAACACAGCCCCTTCCCCCAGGTAAATGAGGCAGTTCGGTGAGCTCTGCCTGTGCAGCCCTGTGACATTCTAAGGGACAGTCCTTGTGTGTTCTTAGAAGCTTTTACATGGAAGGATCCCTGCAAACTTCTCCTTGGATATGTCCATTTGTCCTTCCTTTCTCCTTTTATGTGTCATAAAAGTTATGTCAGGGTACACAGAGCTTAGCAGAGAGAGAAAATTAATTTTTACTGACAGAAGGAGCGTATCTAATTGAGTAATTATGATTTGCCTCAGTTAACAGAGCTGATTTCTTCTCACTGTTGAGCTTGCACAGAAAGTCTCTTGATGTCTGTAATGAAAAGATCAAGATCTTGCTTCAGATTCTATTCCACTGCTTACTGTGTGTTCAGACTCCATGGAATATTGATTATGTTTATTATTAATTCAGAGAGGAGAAAACTGTCTTAGAGCCATACAAGTGCTGTTATCTCAACATCTCCTTGATTTGCTTGTTGTTAGAATTAATAAACACTGCTAAAAATTGCTTTGGGAGAAAACACTTTTGCCTCAGTTGCTGCTGGGGCCAGGTGTAATTTGTTCTTCTGGTTTTTTTGTGTAGTTATCTGACTTGAAACTTAGCAGTTGTGTAGATAGGGAATAGGATCCTGCCAGCTCAGGCTATTCTGCTTTATAAGTGTGCTAACTCCGTGTGGAGAAAGATGGAATTAATTCCTGTGGAGCATCTGGGCTGAGGGACAGAGGAATTAGAAGGCAGAAATAAAACAGCGGGGCCTTTTGGATGTAACAGCTTCACCCCTTTGTTGTCCCTGCAAGTGAGTCTCCCTAACTCTGTTTTTAAGGTTAAACAGCAGCTGTCTTTTATTGTTTTGGTGGGGTTTTTTCCCCCAAGAGTTAGAGAAGCCGCTTTTCCCCCAAAGCCCTGAGGTGCGGCGCACGTGGGACCGGCAGAGCTTGGCAGGGAATGCTGCCAGGGGCTGTGGCAGTTGCCATTGTTTGTGCAGTGCCTTCCATCCCAGCAGTGTGTGGGATGCTGTGTGCTCCTCACACAGGATCCAGCCCTCTCCTTCCCCACCGCCTCCTGTGCTCTTGACTCAGCGGCTCCGCGGGCAGCCCGTCCTGCCGGCTCCTTCCTCGCTCCCGTTTGAGCAGCAAGACAGTTTAATTAATCACTGTGTGGGCACCACGGCTGAGGGGAAGGCTTCTGCTTTGAATAGCAGTCGAGTAGACAGAAGCTTTCATTCTTAGAATGCCTCCTCGTTCTCCTCTCTCCGGGTTTTTGGGGTGCAGGGCTGGGTAGGAGATGCTTTCCCTGCCTGCGGGGCCAAAATCAGAGTGTTTGGGTTGAACCTGAGAAACGCGTGTTCAGACTGAAAACGCTCTTGGTGTTTTGGGGCTCAGGAATTTGGCTGAGCCTGGAATTTGGGGAGATTGACAGGGAGTCAGATCAGCCCTCGTGGAGCTGCTCTTTCTACAACAAACCTTCAAATAATGATTGTGCTCTGTACAAGAGTGGCCGTGGGAATTCTGGGACGCGTTGTAGACCTGAACTCAGATGGGAAAATTTAAAGTTCCGGGTCAAAAGGAACTGGGAAATACTAGGAATATGAAGATGCCACTTGCTAAAGTTGCTCCACTTGGTGTGTTATCTGTTCTTTCTGAGACGCTGCAGTACGGGAGGTGCTCAAACTGAGATTTGTGCATTGCTTGCAGACAATTCCAGCGGTGCCAAGTCCGACATGGACATGGCCTACGAGAGGGCCAGGGTGCACCTCGTCCCCGAGGACGCCGCGGGCAGCCCCGCCGTGGCCAAGGTGGGTCTGCTCATCCCCTGGGAGTCCAGCCTGCTTCCCGCCCTGTGCTTCCTTACTTCATTCTGCTTGGAGTCATTTAAATGTTTTCTTCCTTCCTTCAAAGCGCTGCCCTTGCAGCTCTGTACGAGTTGGGATGTTTGGTTTTACAGAATCCCCAAATGGTTTGTGTTGGAAGGGACCTTTGAAGCCCAGCTGGTCCAACCCCCCTGCCGTGGCCATGAGCAGGGACACCTTCCTCTAGACCATCCAGCCTGGCCTTGAATGTTTTTTGTATTATTGTTTTTTAACTTACAGGTGTTTCAGTAGATTTTAGTGGCTGTCAAGTCATTTTACTGCACAGCTTGAAACTCTGTGGAGATTCCCTTGGTGAGCAATGGGAAACCACTACTGCAGCTTTTTATGTATTTTCTTCCCCTGAGTCATGAAATGGATTATTTGGATTTGTCAGACCATGCTTTATTTGTGAGAGGTATTTTACAGCAAGGAATTAAAAACTTGTATCAGCTGTAGGTTTCCAGTCATTATTTATAAATCAGTTTTTATTTTTGTGGGCTGCTTCTTACAAATACTGACCTGGAAGTTGAGCCCAAAAACACTCTTGAATTATAAAACTGCAACCCAAAATCTGGAATGAAACTGTTGCTCACTGTGACCTTGACATTTTATCTCTTCCTTCGTCTTTGTGTACGGGGTTGATAAAGTTTTAGTTCCATCAAGCTGGCAGCAGCCCAGTTTCTGAGAAGTCTCTTATTCTTCCCTTTCACAAGCTGTGATGAGTAACTTTGTTTGATTCGAGTGTCAGGCTGTGCAGAAAAATACAGGGATAATGAAGTTAGCAAGCTGTTGCTTCTTTGGAAACCTAGATTTCTTTTTTGCAGACCACCAGTTGTGGTGGGCACAGAATGCAAATGATAAAGGCAGATTTTGGCCAGGTAGGTGCCAATTTTGATGTTTAAGAACTGATCCTTGATGTGTTTCTTCTCTTTGCAGTCGATATTGAAGAAGACAGTGACAGTGACAGAAACTCCTTCAGCAGTTTTCCATTACAGTGCTGTGCAGGATTCCTGTAACAGCAAACACATTGATGCCATCGTGGAAGCAGCAAAGAAAGACCTCTCAACCCTGATGAAACTCGATGTGAGTTATTGCAAAGGGGAACTGGCTTTGGTTCTGCTTTTCATCTCATTCTGCCAGGAACTGAAAAGTGGATTTGTCTCCTCAGTGTACTGGAGATGGGCTGGATGTTTTATTCAGTAGCCTGTTGAAGTCATTAGAAGTGCTGAAATAAATTTGAATTATTCTGCCATTTCAACAAACCGTGCCGGAATGCAGCGCGTGAATCTTCCCCGTCTGTGTGCAGAGTTAGGCAACTCCTGCCGCCTCGTTCCGTGCTCTCACTGAGTGTGGGAAGTTACCTAAAGGTTCAGGTGATTGCTGAACCCGTTAATCCTGGTGGCACTGCATCCCAGGGCGTTGTTTGGGTTTGGAATTGTGTCCCCGTGCTTGCCCAGTGGCACTGGCAGCATCTCCCAGCTGGGTCCTGTGCCCGTGGCAGGGGCTGTGCCTGATCCCTCCTGAGCTCAGCCCCTGCTGAGCCCCTTGGTGTTGTGAGAAGGATTGAAAATGATTGTTTTCGTCATTCCAGTCATTCCAGCTGCATTTCATTACGGAGGTGTGTCTGTTCATGTGAATAATCAGACAATTTGGGAAAGCTCTGCATCTCAGTCAGCCACAGACATCCTTGGTTTATTCCAGCCTGTACTGCAATAATTCCAGTCTGCCGGTGCTGCCAGAGGCTGGGCACAGCTGCTGCACCTCCTCCCCTGCTTTCAGAGCTGTCACCAAACAACACTTGCTAAAACTTAAAAGATTTTACTTTTGGATTTTAGCATTCCCTCCTGACTTCCAAAATTATTCCCCTTGCGGCTTCAAAATCTCTGTAAGGGTCTGTCAGCTCCCGGTTGGGAGGCTCGAGGTGCCTGTTCCACGTCACCACTGATCTGAGGTCTCTTAGTCTGCAGGAGCCTTACCTGTCTCATTATGTTAATTTCCAGGTTTTTTCAGGCATTTATATCCTCGTGAAAGGCTACAGACTATCTCAGAAAAAATTCTTGTTGCAGAAGGAGGAAAGTAGGACTAGGAACCTTCATCTGTTCCGTTCTCGATCCAACTCTCAGATCATAGGCAAAAATTCTAAGATTACTGAAGCTCCTGATTACAGCACTTTTAGTCTCGAATAAATTTCTCAAGAATTAACAAGCAGCAGTTTAGAAATAATTGCAACAGTATCCTTAAAAGGAAGTGCCTAAGGCACTGTTGGTAACATGAAGATCTAAATAATGGTGAAATAAGGTAGGATTTTCAAGCACCTTAGTTTTTCACAAGCAAATTAGAATCTGGTGGGATGTAGCCAAATGCCAGAAATGTCATTGAAAGCTCAATTTTTTTTTTCCATGTAGGAATAGCAAAAGTTGATTCTTCTACAGGCAGTGCAAGAAAATCTTACTGTGTACAAAATCTTTGTGTTCAGTGCTGCTTATGTGAAAGAAAATGAATTCTTGTGAGCTCTTCTCTTTAAAAAAATTGAAATTTTTCTTTCTTAGCTGGATGAAAGCATTTTGTCATTTTTCAGAGCAGCCAATCCGAGTGAATAAAATCAAGATGTTTTAATGACAGATGGTAGGTTTGGGGTTTTTTGTTGGGTTTTTTTTTCATGTGACAGAGAGAGAGGGGTAAATGTCTCTAGGAGAGAGTCATTATTTCAAGTAGCCTGACTTCAGAATTCAAGTTTTCTTTTTTTAAATTTTGTTTTAAGTAACTTGAATTCCTTGGATCTCTGTCATGGATGGTTTTCAATCTCATACAATTTTTGTGTATTTTCAGCTTTATCTGCAGTTATGATGGGAGGGTTAAGCAGTGTTGCAGGGCATCTCTTCTGTGCGAGTTATAAGGGAATTTCCTTTGACAAAAGATTTCTTTGTCCCAGTTAATTATTGCTTTATTTAAATTGTTTATAATTAGTTTGTGTGTTCACTTCTGTGCCATAAACCCCTGCTAATTTGTTACCCAGAAATAACTTCTGTTGCTTCTTAGATTTGTTATTGTAACCAAATTTGTTGGGTTTCCTGCTGCAATCATTTGTTACAGCCATGGAAAGAAAGAAAGTTGCTGGGAAATGGAGTATCTTGGGGCAATGACTTTTTCTTTTTTTCCTCCTAAAAGCTCATGGCTGTCTGGAGGGGATCAGTGCGGGTTTTTAACCTAAACCCTCTAACTGTGCAATGCTGAATTTGGGTTTGCTGACCTCACCCATTTGAGAGAGACAGGATGGATTTTATTTGTCAGCTCTCTTCTTGCTTAATGGGGCAGTAATAGCACAGCAAAGGAGGATACCAAGGTCTGCTTGGAGGTCGCTCAGTCCCTTCTCATGCCTGAGGCAGAATCAGATATCACTAAGCCATTTCTGGCAGGTTTTTGGCTAAGCTGTTCTTAAAGATCTCCAGTGATGAGGCTTTCACAGCTCTGAGTACAATCTATCCCAATACTTAAGTAGTCTTTGACACGAAGAAGATCTTTGCAGCAATTTTTCTTGGAGCTAATGCAGCCTGAAAATGCTCTCGATAAGTAGAGCTCGTGGGGGAGCTTGTATTCCCCTACTGAGAGGTGCTTTCAGAGTTACAACTTTGGCTTTAAGAATAGATAATACTATACAACCATAAATGTCTAAATATAGAAAAAACATTATAGAAATTAGTTGAGTTGCTATTGCTGAACTGAAATATTTTGACAGGTGCTTGTCAGGTTCTCTGCATTGGATATGTTCCCATGAAACAGACTGGCTTTATTAAAACTATTTTTGATGAAAATATGTTCTTTTTATCAGCAGTAGGTGTAAGGAATAATTGTGATTATTTCACTTGCACTATTTTTTTTCAACCCAAAATGGAAAAATTCTAAACTGGCAGAACAATTACGCTGGTGGAGTGTTTACATCTCTGCTGTGCTGGTTTCCTGCTGGAATGGAGTTAATGACCGGGGTCACACTCTGCTCTGCTCTTGTGCTCAGCTGGTTCTTCCTGTGAGTGCAGCTTTCAGTGCTTCTGCCTCTGGGGCAGAGCCTGGGCGCAGCCAAAGACCCAGGGAAGCTGTGAGAGCCAGGACTGTGCTGCCTCTCTGCAGCTCAGCATGTGAACTCATAACTGAGCTTTGTTTTCTGCCCCAGCCCATTCAGGGGTGCTGATAAAATGTTGAACTTCTGAAGATTCGTAAGAAGAGGAGAGGAGGAGAGGGACTGTGGTCACGGAGAGGAGCTGTGTGCACGGGGTGACAGGACAAGGGGGAATGGCCTTAAGCTGAAGGAGTGCAGGCTTACAGTGGATATTAGGAAGAAATTCTTTATTTGAAGCGTGGTGAGGCCCTGGCCCAGGGTGCCCAGAGAAGCTGTGGCTGCCCCTGGATCTCTGGAAGTGTCCAAGGCCAGGCTGGATGGGGCTTGGAGCAGCCTGGGACAGTGGAAGGTGTCCCTGCCTGGACTGGATGAGCTTTAAGGTCCCTTGAAACCAAACCAGTCTGTGGCTCTGTGTTTGCTGGTTTGCATGAAAGTTATCCCAAAGCAAAGGTGGCCTGAAGCATTAGGGTTTGATCCTGACTGCACACGGGACCCCAAATTGTGCAGGCAGCTCTTTGAGATGGAAAGAAAAGTCCCTCCATGCCTGTTTGGTTGTCTGTTATGCACTCAGGGTTATGGTGGTGAAAGCCGTGTTTGGATGAAAGGAGTTTTTGGGCTCAGCCAGCTCAGCTCCTTGACATTGCAAGGGATTGGGGCCCAAACTGAGGGTGGCTTTAGGGAAAACCCTTTCCTCCCATGTGCTTTTCAGTTTAGGAGGGAAATTCCCACGTTTCTCTGCCTGAGCACAGGAGTTCATGAGCTTGGGGAAGCTTTTGTTGTACAGTGTGTATGAAAATCTGCTCTGCAGGTCCAGCACAGCTGAGCTGTGTGCCCAGGGCTGGGCTGGGACAAAGCCAGTGCTGGATCATCTTGTCCAGTTACTCCATGATGTGGAGAGTCTCCTCTAGTTTCACCTTCCTTTCAAAATAACTTCATGTTTCATGATTTTCCTATCAGCTGATACAGGTCTCTTCTCATTATAGACCCTTTAAAGAGTCTGGGGGGAAAACTGACAAATAGAAAGTCTTTAAGAATGCAAGTGTGATCAATTCAAATGGATGAAACCTTTTTTCCTCCTCTGGCAGAAATGTCTGTTGGGTAGAGAAATATAAAAGTAGGTGCTATATTTTAAAGAGATTCAAGTGCTTGTAGCACAGTCTTAACTTTTATTTTTACTTGCTTTATTTGGGCACTTCCTCACATTCTGGGATCTTTGCCTGTGCACAGAGCAGTAAATTGTACCTCCCACCCCTTTCTCCTCCAGAATCCTGCCTTGCTGAACGGCAAAGTGACGCTGCATCAGGTCACTGCTGGCACTGTGCTGTCCAGGCAGGGAGATCAGGTGAGTGTGGCTCAGTCCGTGCCCCCCTCCAGGAGATGGGAAATCAAACATTCCCACCTGTCCCCTCCCAAGCTGTCACCTCTTGAGGTGAAACCCCCCCAGCTCTGGGCCTTCCTGCGTGCAGGGACTGGTGCTGCAGCCAGAGCCAGAGTGGGAATCTGGTGTGGTCAGCTCTGATGGAGCTCGTGGGGAGGTGTGGAGGGTCCCACCTGCATCACTCCTCAGGAGCTGTGGGGACTGGGAAGCCTCTTCTCACACCCTGCACTTTGGGCTTTTGGTGGTGTCAGTCAGTGGCAGTAAAGCCCTCACACAAAGCCAATCCAGCATTATTCCTTTATAGCAAAGCTTGTTTAGGATGTAACAAGCTTCATTTATAATAATCCTGCGTAAATAGAGGAGCTTAAGCAAAGCAGATGATGGGCAGCTCCAGTTCCAGTGCTGGGTTGTGCTCTACTGACCTGCCATGCCCCTCATCCTGCAGCTGTGATTCCCCATTATCTCCTCCACTCCCAATTCTGTTGTTATTCCTTGATATCTCCAAGATGCAGCCTTCATTTTTTATAACCACCCAAAGAGAAACACGTTTTTTGATATTGTGCCTGCTTAATTTTAAATATTCATAACCTGCTTTTAATAATTCACTATTGTGTCTTATTTTACCACCTAATTGTTCAAAAGCTATAGGGAGCTCTCTGGGAAGCAGATTGGTCGTGATAGCGCTGTCACTGGGATAATTGCTTTTAAAATCTTGGGGGATTTTTATTGAGCTCTTTTTTTTTTCTTCTTTCCCACCATTTGCTCCAGGATGTCAATGTTTGCTTTGTGGTCTCGGGGATGCTGCACGTGTACCAGAGGAAGATTGACTCTGAGGAGGACACCTGCCTCTTCATCACCCACCCCGGGGAGCTCGTGGGGCAGCTCGCTGTCCTCACTGGGGAGCCGCTGATCTTCACCATCAAGGCCAACAGAGACTGCAGCTTCCTGTCCATCTCCAAGTCCCATTTCTATGAGTGAGTTCTGCCATTCGAACATGTTGATTTGGGGTTTTTAAAGTATTTTTTAGAATTTTTTTAAATTGCTCTTTTGAACAAAGGACCAGGGCAGTGACCGTCCCCTGTGTTGGGTACTGGGGGGGCCACACATCAAATCCTGGGTTTAATTTTGGGCCCTTCACTGCAAGAAAGACATTGAGGGTCTGGAGCACGTCCAGAGAAGGGAATGGAGCCTGGGGAAGGGGCTGGAGCACTAGGAGCAGCCGAGGGAGCTGGGAAAGGGGTTCAACCTGGAGAAAAGGAGGCTCGGGGGGGATCTTGTGGCTCTGCACAACTCCCTGACAGGAGGGGGCAGCCGGGGGGGTCGGGCTCTGCTCCCAGGGAACAGGGACAGGAGGAGAGGGAACAGCCAGGGGAGGTTCAGGTTGGATTTTAGGGAAAATTTCTTCACTGAAAGGATGGTCAGACATCTGAACAGGCTGCTCAGGCAGTGGTGGAGTCACCATCCCTGGAGGTATTCAAAAAAACGTGTGAACACCTAAGATGTGCCTGAGATGTGGCGCTTTGTGATACGGTTTAGTGGCCCTGGGGGTATTCAGTTAAAGCTTGGATTTGATGATCTTGGAGATCTTTTCCAGCTGTAATGATTCCATGATTTTAAATCCAAGTGTTGGATGTCTGTGCTGCTGCAGGTGCATCCCACAGCGAGCCATTCACTTTATGGAGTGGGTTTAGGTGCCTGGATGAGCTGTGATCCCTCTATCAGATGGTTTAACTCCAGCAAGAAGCAGTTCAGGGAACATGGGAATATTGAATAGTGACATCTTTGTTCAAGGCCTATAGAGCACTTAACCCAGTGGGGTGGGAATTATGGCCCACGATTCAAATACTTCATAATCCAAATAAGAAAGTCTGCCCAGAGCCTGCACTTTGCTGGGTTAATTGCTGCTTTGCCAGGCTCTTTTTCTTGGATTCATTTTTCCTTTTTTTTCTGGAAAACCTCCCCAGTTCTGTTCTCAGACAGAGCCAGGGTGCTGTGTGTTGTGAGTGATCAGTCTGGATATAACTGTGGGTTTTTAATGCTCACTAATAGCAGAGGTTAAAGAATAATTGCCGTGTGCAAGACAGGTTCCTTCTTGGACCTTGGAAGCAGCACCTGACAAGGAACTTAATGCTTAAAGGGGAATATAGGTAATTAAAAATCCAATATGATGACTGTGGTTAGCCTTGTTGCCAATAATGATGATTAATTTCCTTGATTTAGTCTGTGATCGTGTCGTTTAGAGTTAGAATTAGTTCACACACATAATCTGTGTCTAATGCACAATTTCCTTTCATAATCTCCTTTTCCAGCTTCTGGAATCTGCTGTGAGTCCTGAGTTACATGGAGGACTGCTGGGGGTTGTTGTGTTTTCCAGGCCACTGTGATGTTGTCCATCTCTGCACATTCCCTGCCTTCTAAATAACCGGAGTTGTTTGTAATTCCAAATCAACTCTACCCCAGAATCCTTACTGTGGGATTTTGGTTTTCCCACGTCGGGCAGGAGGCTGCGTGGCTGTGGAACTGAACCTGCTGTGCTCAGCAGGTGCTCGTTGATGAGCTGTGTTTTTCCCGGGCTGTGAGGTGGTTGTCAACTCTTTGGCCTAATTTCTGAGAGATGCTTCCCACTTGTGCCATTCCATGTGGTACCAGGCTATTTCTTCTAAATGGCTGCTGTTTTCTCTCTGTCTTTTCCTGCTGTTGTTTTCCTACTTGTTTCTGACTTCAAATTTCATTATGTTGTCTCAGCCAGCCAGGCAGATTTTACCTTTTCCTCCTTTTTTTTTTTTTTGTTTTTTTTTGATACTCAGGGCTGGATTCTCTCTCATTTACTGAAGCTCATTTTCCTGAGACTTCTCTCTCAAGAACTGAATTACCTCTTGTTTATTCCAGCTTACCTTTCTGCTTCCATTAACCCCTTACCAGTCAGGGATCAAGACCCACCAATGTATCGCCTCATCATCATTTTTGGGTCCTTTCCAAATCTTTCTTTTTCTCCTTTGAAGTCTGTTATCTGCTCTCTGCATTTTACAAGCTCTGTGATATTGCAGCATTTCATCTTCACAATTTGTCCTGAACCTCAGGCTTTATGGCACTTCTGACTCCTGTGCCCATATTTAAAAATGACATTGGAGAAAGGCTTTGAAAAGCATCACGTTTCTTCTAGTTGGTTCATTTTTGTTTTGAACTCTATGAGAAAGAAAAACTTGTTAATAAAATAAGATGTAGTTCTGTTTTCCATTTCTGTGGAAATTCTATGCTCATAGTCCCACAATGTTCGGCTTTCTCCTTTGCCTGGAGCACCAGAGGAATTATTTTTGTCTTGTGTATTTTTCAGTTAGCTTACAGACTAAGTGAAATTTGACAAGAACTCCTATTATTCTCCAAAGTTTCATTCTGCCTTTCTTGTCACGTGTGTTTCCTCTTTTCCTCTGTGCTGCCCTGGAACACTGGATATGCTTTTTCTCAATAATTAATGAGAGGGTGAAGCAGAAAGCACATGGTCAATGGTTGCCATGAGGCAAAGAGCCCGGGGTGGAGAATCGAGGACTGGATGTTGGATTAAATCCTTCCCACTGAAACTTCAGGGCAGGAGCCTTTTTCGTGGTGCTGCCATGAGTAAATGACTGTCTGTAGATGCAGAGTGCAGGTCCAGGGGTGGCACAAGCTGAAGATGTGGTGAATCCAGGGGTAATTCCATGGGATGTGCCAGCAGTGCTTTGGGAACTGCCACTCTTGGCATGCAGCTCCTGGAAAACGAGAATCAAGTTGTCACCAGGATCTCCTGAGGGAATAAATTCAGGATCTGTGCTACCTGTCTTCTTACGTCTTCTGCTTCAGTAAATTTCACAGTTTGGAGGCTTAATCATGTGCACTTGCCAGAGAAGCAGGAATTGCTTTGATTTTTTATTTGGTCTTGCCAGCTAAGCTGAAAATCCCTTCGCAGCCACATCCCCAAGAATATCTGCAGAAGTTCCAGGTGTTCACAGAAACTACTTAGCCCTTTCATTGTTATAGCTGGTGAGCTTTCTAGTAAAGAATCCTCAAAATCCCTTCAGAAACCTCTGTAGTACAGAGCTTTGGATTTTAATTTTCCCAGTGCCAGGCATGTGCCAATCAGAAGGATGTAAATGCCCACGTGAGAGGAAGGAAAGTGGGCTGATAATGGGGGGAAAAACCTCTTTTCTCCTGCATAAGAGTGGGTCTTATCTGCTGCGTTAATTCTCTTGTAGAAGCTGCATGGCACTGAGGGATGTGAGAGAGCTCCAAGTGGAAATAAAAGAAGCCTGTTAGTAGTTTGCATTTTGAATGCATTAAGTATCAAGATCTATATTGTGAGGGAGGAAAAGAGTAAATGGCTTTTGTTGATGACAGCAGACAGGCTGTGTGGGGGGAGACTTTGAGGGCTAAATAAGCAAGTGGAGTAAAACCGAAGAGCTAAACCATTCAGGAATTTTTAGGGGCTTTATTTAACTTTTGAATCAGCTGAGAAAGGGGGATAGGGCTGGGTGTTTTCCATGTGTCTGTGAGTATGTTGGTCAGGATGGTGGGATGGCAGGGAAAAATGCAGGCAAGAGAAGAAGGTCAGGAGAGAAAAGCTGTGCTGCTTTTTGGTAATGGTGTTTGCTGGCTGGATTTTTATGTGTTCTGAATGCGTGGGCAGCAGAGGAGGGGGGATTCTGCCCCTGTGCTCAGGTGAGACCCCACCTGCAGAGCTGCCCCAGCCCTGGGACCAGCATAGGAAGGACCTGGAGCTGCTGGAGAGAGCCCAGAGGAGGCACCAGGGTGATCAAGGGATGGAGCAGCTCTGCTGTGAGGAAAGGCTGGGAGAGCTGGGATTGTTCAGCCTGGAGAAGAGAAGCTTTGGAGTGACCTCACTGTGGCCTTGTGGCAGTGCCTGAAGGAGCTGCAGGAAAGATGGAGAGAGACAATTTACAGGGGCCTGGAGTGCCAGGACAAAGGGAATGGCTTCCCACTGCCAGAGGGCAGGGATGGGTGGGATTTTGGGAAGGAATTGTTCCCTGGGAGGGTGGGCAGGCCCTGGCACAGGGTGCCCAGAGCAGCTGTGGCTGCCCCTGGATCCCTGGCAGTGCCCAAGGCCGGGCTGGACGGGGCTGGGAGCAGCCTGCTTGTCCGTGAGCAGATTTCATGCAATTGTCTTACCTTTCTGTGTGCACTTCTCACGCTGGGGCTGCAGACACGAATCTACTTCTGCGTGAACTGTTATTTCTCCTGTGAAATAACCTTTTTTTAGTAGTCTGCTCTTGATGCTGAGCAGGAACAGGAAAGATGAGCTGCCCCTACAGGTAGATCAGCCTGACGTGTGTGATCCATTCACTCCTGGGAGTGCTTCAGGAGGTATCTGAGTGCTCACTCCCTCAGTGGCAGGGTGCAGTGATCTTCAGTGTGAAAAGAATGAGAAATTAGACATTCCTGAGAAATTCCCAGGTGTCTGTGAAAGTGATTTTTGCTAGGCCTCGCAGTCGGTATGGAATTTGAAGTTGTCCTGGCAGAACCTTCTCAAAGTTTTTCAGTTTGAGGAACATAGTGAATTACATGGTGTCTTTATTATTAGAGACTTTTATGCGTGTCTAAAGACATTCAGTGTGAAGATTGGGAGCTTTATTAGGAGATATTTCAGTTCTTTGTGGTCTTTGCAACAGGGAAGAGGGAATATTTGAAATGCAGAGCAGGTCTTTTATTTTTGAGAGCATCAGACTTTACATATAAAAAGATTCTGATGTGATATGTGGGGGAAACTGAGCACAAGCAAGAGACTGAGAAGTGCAGAACAGCAGGGAGGGAAGATCCTGGGGACAGGATGAACATTTTCCTGAGTCATGAGAGAGCTGTGTGAGGGGGAAATGAAGAGGGTGGCTCACACATGAGAGCTCACATGGCTCCTGTCCATCCTGCTGCACTGGGAGAAGGGAATTGGACTGGCATCCTGCTTGTAGGACAGAGCCAGCTCTGAGTGCCGTTTAATTTGGGCTGGGTTGGAAGCTGGGCAGCTCCGTGTTTTGTCAGAGAGTGGCTGGTGAGAGTGGTGGTGGCAGGAATGGGGTGTGGCCTGGGAGCTACTGCCCAGCTGCACTGGGGTGTGGTGCCTCTGGGCACCTGTTCCTGTTCAGTAACACTTCCCTTTTTCCTCAGGATTATGCGGGAGCAGCCCAGTGTGGTGCTGGGGGTGGCCCACACTGTTGTGAAGAGAATGTCCCCCTTTGTCAGGCAAATTGACTTCGCCCTGGACTGGATGGAGGTCGAGGCTGGACGAGCTGTGTACAGGTGAGATGTGGACAAAATTGTATGTTTGTTGAAATTTTCCTGCTTCACGGGCTGTGCTCCCTTGGGGATGTGTGAAATGAGAACCTCAGACTGTATTTATCAACCATTCCATTGGGTTTATCTGCCGGCCTATTTTGAGATTATTTTCTTTCTGTGATACCTTCAACATTGCTTCAGTCTCTTGTCTCCATGTGTTGCTAAATTATTTCCTACTATTCCTCATCTTTTCTGTTGTCTTGGCAAGCTTTTTAAGTGACGTAATTGATTAAGACACAGTTCTGTGTTCTGGTGGTAGTTTCTGCATTGTTGAGGGCATGAACATCTATTGCTCAGACGTTTTCAGCCTTTCTGAAATAAACAGCAAAACTCAAAGGGAATTCAGTTAGGCTTATTCAGTAGTAAATTAAAAATAGGAATTTTGCGTTTAAGGGGGCAAAAGTTACCTTGGGAAAAGTTGGTTTTATGGATATGTACTAGGATGCAATTGAGCTGTTACGTGGTTGCTGCAGTGGTGGGACAGTAAGAGTCTGATTTAGGGCGTGGTCTGTATAATTGTAATTTTTATAACCATACTGCAGCACCAATGCTAGTGGAAGTTTTGGGTTACTCTGTACATCAAAGCATTCCCAGCTGTCAATACCTTGTTAAAATATTCTGGAATTCCTTGCATTTGTTTGAACTCCGCCACCAGAAGTGTGGCATTCCAAGCAGCACTCCTAATCCTGCCAGCTGGAAAGAGCAAAAAGTTCTTGGTAGACAAAGGTGTGTGCACCAAATCTGGAGCCACCTGGGGGTTTATCTCTTTGACCTGCAGAATTCCTCTGCACGTCCACGTTGACCTTGCAGTGGGAACGAGCTCCTGAGTAACCAGCAATGAGCCTGTGGTGTCCTCTGGGGCCTGCTCACACCCTGGTCACCCCCTTCCAGTCCTAACATGGAACCCCACACTGGCTTGGAAAGGCTCATCCAGTGCCCCCCCTGCCATGGGCAGGGACCCCTTCCCCCATCCCAGGCTGCTCCAAGCCCCGTCCAGCCTGGCCTTGGGCACTGCCAGGGATCCAGAGGCAGCCACAGCTTCTCTGGGCACCCTGTGCCAGGGCCTCACCACCCGCCCAGGGAACAATTCCTTCCCAATATCCCATCTAAATCTACTCTCTCTGAGTTTAAAGCCATTCCCCTTTTGTCCTATCACTCTTTATCTCAACTAACTGTGCACAGCCTGTACATTTACACATTAAACATATTTCCAGTCACGTTTTAGCGAGTGGCTGCTCTGTTTCTTTCTTTGCCTGTTATGTTTAAGTGTCAGACGCTTTCCTGTGTCTTCCAAGCCAGGCAGGGAAAAATCACCAACATATTCAAAACCTCCAGAGTCATTTGCTGAGCAGCGACACTTCCTTAATCCTGGTTATTGATTCTTCTCCCTGCAGGCAGGGTGACAAGTCTGACTGCACGTACATCGTGCTGAACGGCCGCCTGCGCTCCGTGCTGCGCATGGATGACGGCAAGAAGCACCTGACCGGGGAGTACGGCCGGGGGGACCTCATTGGAGTGGTGAGAGGGGGTCAGAGCGACCTGTCCAGCTGGGAAACTGGGATTTACTCCACGCCAAACACACACAGTCGTGCTCCCATGTGTTGTTAGTCTTAAGGGCTTCCAAAGTTGAAAACGTGGAAAGCTCTCTTCTGCCTGGAAACTTTTTGTAATGATTGGTGAATGGGGTTGTTAGACTTGGTTTGAAAGGAAAGATAAACCCAAAAAAGGTCACTCCCAGACCAGCAGGTCCTGCCCAGTGTGCTCCTCTGTGCTATGGGTTACTTTCCTCCCGGTGAGAGCAGTGCAGCCTGTTAGATCAGGGCTGGAGGAATTGCAGGAATGTGCACTGAATGGGGATTTGAATAAATTTAGTGCCATAGGAAGATTCAGTTTGGCTGAGCCCCTCCTGGAAGTGTCTAGTCCAACCTCCTCAGAGTTAGCAGAGCTGACTTCAAAGCTTTGTCAGGTTTTTCAGGGAGTATGTAATTATTATAGTTATTAAAGCAACTGTTCATTTCAAAATTGTAGTATTTATCCATGTTTAATTTCTCTGTTATGTTCACTTTTTGTTTCTCAGACCTAGTTAGCAGCAGAAATAGGAGTCATAAATATGCGTAGCTTGTTTGATTTTTATATTAAAAATTAGAAGATTTCTGAATTTCTGAGCTTGTTGTTCAGGCCCTTTTCTGCTTTCTGAGCTCAAAACTAAACACCGAACGTGTATCTGTTTATAGGCAGAATTAGCATAGCTCTGAAGCCAGAAAACAAGTGAACTGGGATTAGTTCAATGGGGAGAAGTTCTTTTTTGGTAGGAATGAAGGGGAAGGAGGAGTCCAAGGCTCCCCTTAGAGAGCTGGTCCAAAACTGTGCCTGTGGAGTACATGAGGCAGTTCTGGTGGTGCTCCCAGCAGAGACAGGGCTGGGCTGGGCTGGTGCTGCCCTGTATTTGATGTGTGATAGTTCCACGTGCACAGTATTTAAGGATCTCTTCCCGCACTCGGTGCTGCTCTGGCTGAGGGGTTGGGTTGGGTTGGGATCGTGTTTGGAGAAGCAGGTCTGTGCTGGAATGTGCGAAAGCACACCCACAAATTTTGTTTGTTTTTTTCTTTCTTTGGGATACCTCATTAAAGGGAAAATGACATGGTTTGACAGGAACTAAGGCTGACCACTTTTGTGACTAATCACGGTGGTGTGAGGCCTTTTGGTGCGTGAAGAAGGGTTTGTCAGTTTTGTCGCATCCAGGCATTTTCCTGCTTTCCTCTGCCTGTGGTGATCTGCAGCTTTTCACTGTCAGGCTCCTGGAGTTTTGCAACGCTCCCAGGTTAAAAACAGAGCTGTTCTACTTTCTGAAGGCAGTCTTGAGTGACAGGGCAGCATATGGTGCTCAGAGGGTGGTGAGGCCCTGGCACAGGGTGCCCAGAGCAGCTGTGGCTGCCCCTGGATCCCTGGCAGTGCCCAAGGCCAGGCTGGACGGGGCTTGGAGCAGCCTGGGACAGTGGGAGGTGTCCCTGACCATGGCAGGGGTGGCACTGGATGAGCTTTGAGGTCCCTTCCAACCCAAGCTTTTTTACAATTCAGTGGTTCTGTGAAATGGTCCAAACTCTACCTGTCTGTGCAAGGACTGGTGCTGGTTCGGGTGTGACGTTCCAGGCTGGCCCAGCTGTTTACCTGGGGAGGAAGGAGGAGGTGGGTTTGGTGGATGGACTGGGCTGTGTTTGCTGTAACAGTGCCGTGTTTGCTGCTGAGTGCCCAGGCAGGGATGCAGAAATAGCCATGCAGTTTGTGCCTAAACCACAAGTCACTGTTTTGGATCCATGTTATGACATGAATCATGCTGGAGACTTCAGTGACTCCGTGGACGTTGTCATCTCCTTCCTGCCCACAGCTCCCAGCCCCACTGACTCACTCTGCCATTTGTTGAAAGTGTCTCTGTGCTCTGGCTGCCTTTTGCAAATATGGGGGAGGATCTGTGAAGAATGCCAGCATTAATGCAGAGGCCATTAGCAAAATGATATTTTTGCTTTTAAAAAGTTTTGTTTATCCCCTTCTGCGGAATCTGTTATAAACCTTTATAAACCTGCTGAAGGGTCGGGTTTTTTTCCCTGACATCAACATAATTGGGGTTCTGAGTGCTCGAAGGGAATGAAAGCAGCAGTTGGTGTTGATAATTGGTTTTTTGGTAAACTGGTGGCTTGTTCCTCCCTGAATGCCTCCGAGACCCTCCCGTGTCATCCCTAATTGTGGGCACTAAGGAAACACGAGAGTCTTGGAGTCGATGTCTTTTTGTTTACTGCCTTTAGGTCAGAACTTTCAAAATGCCACGTGTCATTTGCATAAGAGATGAGGCTCTGCCATTTCTTCTTTCAGAAGAAAGGCAGTGCAAGATGAAGGGTTTCAGACAAGATGTGAATTTCCAAGCGTGTGCGTGCGCTCCCCAGGCTCGACTTGTGGCTCGAGCTGTTTTGTTCCCTGTACTGACTCAATGGCATCTGTTCCTGAGGTCTGTCGGTGCAGGGGGAGAAGAACAGATTAGAAACTGAAGTTTCCTTCCCTGTGGAGTTCCTTGAAGAGCTGACAAGGACAGTTCTGTCAGGGGAAAAGGATCCTGACTCCCGGGGAGCCTTTATGGAGGGACACTGGCTGCTGTTGGCCCTATTGATGGGCAACTCCAGTCACTGTATCTGGTCAAATCAAGTCAAAATTCAATGAAAAAACTTCTGAGTAATTTTTAAAGGACGATGAGGAATCTGTTAAATAATTCCCTCCCTGTTAAAATACAGTTGACATAAGCCTTGCTTTCTAGAGAATAAGATTTGACCTATTTAGGGAAAATGTTTTAATTTGGTGGTCCACTGCTACAGAAGCACTTATGGAAAAATGTTGAAATGTGAATTTTATCTACCAGCTAAAGGGTCACTTTTCTAGTATCACCTCTGCCATGCCCAGGTGATCCCAGAGGAGATCAGAGCAGCCAACTGTGTGTTGATAGAGTGCAAGGGCTTCTCTTCACCAAGCTACTTGTTTCAAATGCTTATCTTAGTCTCTCAGTTCTTTTCTTGATGTTTCTGCTTTGGTTTTGATCTTGATTTACCACTGGAAATTGTAGTTTTTCCTCTTGTTCTCTTGATCTCATTAGCACTTTGGTGTGTGTGAGAGAGGATTCTTTTTAATTTGATTTTTGTGCCTATCAGTAGCAGGTGCTGGCCCAGGCTCTGACGTTGTGTTCCTGGCACTGCTGCTGGGACTGGGGCAATTATCCCGTGGTTTACTCCAAACTGCAGAGTAGGATGTCAGAACACAGGGTCACAACTCCAAGCATGTGCTGGGGTGGGTGTTCTTTGCTTTTTGCACTGCTGGGAGGACAGCAGTGGGTGAGGAGAAGGCAACAAACCCATCAGAGCCATCCCCCAGAATAATCTGCCGCTGAATTAAAGTTGTTTGTGCGCCGCCTGCGCCCTTCAAACACCTGCAGCTGATGGAGCCTTCAATGCAATGAGGTTTTTATGCAAGGCCTCACTTTGTCTTCACTGAGTTCTGAAGGATGGCTGTGGTGTTGGGGAGGTGACTGAATGCCAGGCAGGTCTCAGGGCCCTCAGCAACAGCTGTTAACTCCAAATATTTTCCAGAGCTGGGCTTTTAGGGGGTGTGGAGCTGGGTTTAGTGGTGACCCCCTCCCAGGACACCATTGTGTGCAGGGTCTGACCCGAAACCAGTCAGCTTTCAGAAATACCTGCTGAGGGGGGAAGTTGCAGTGATGTTTTGATTAATTCAAGAGCTTTCCTGTTTCTCTTTAATAACCAGAATATCCCTCGTATCAGGGGGGCTACACACAGTCACTTTTGGGTAGAGAAACTGCTGAACAAGTGCAGAAAGGCATTTGTGCACTCACTCTGGTTAAGACAGGGATAAATTGCAGAAAAAGAACCCTCGGCTGCCAGTGCTGCAGCACACTGGTCCTGCTGGGCAGGAAATAATGTTTTACCTTCTAGAAATAAGACGTTGTAAATATTTTCAGATGTTAAACTGTTCATCTAATTAAGACAGGTAAATGTCCATGGCTTTTTTTCTCTCTAAAAAGTTGAAACCCAAGAAGAATCTGTAAATGGCTTATGATTTCCTCAGGGGATTGGAGCATTGTCCTTTGGAAATGTAGCACTGTTAGAAATCTTTAATTGCTGTGTAATCCTCAAAGGAATCACACAAAGGCAAGTATCAGGATTACACTTGTCAGGCTTTTGTTCTTTATCAGTATTAATGTTATCAGGCAGCTCCAAAGCCAGCTGAATGTCACTGCACCCTCCACATCAAGGCTGCTTTGCTCTGCCTTTTTTAAACGTGTGAATTTTTTTGCCAATTCCTTTAATTTTTGTGATTTTTGTCAAACCACGGCTACTTCATTTGCTGAAGCTGTAAGATGCTACAAAGCTATTTCAGGTGAATTCAGATTATTGTCACCTCAGGCACAGTGTGCACAGCCTGTAGCTGTGGGAATTGGAGGTGGGTGAGGTTCAGGAACAGAGCTGGAAGACATGGCCCTGGAAGGGATTGTTCTCTTTTCATCTTTTCCTCTCTCTTTTGGTAATACATTACTAAAAATGATTCTTTTCCTAGCAGCATCTTAGGTGTGAACTCGTATTTAAAACAACCAACAAAAACAAAGCCAAAAAAATCCAAACCATCCAGTGAAACCCCCAAGCAACCAATCCCCAAACCACAAACAGCAAACCCCCAGTTATTTGCCAGCCCCCAAGAGAGGCAGAGGAAGCCCCGAGGAACGAGTTCAGATTTGCACAGCTGAATTAGTGTCGGAATGAAACGAGAAGCTGTGTCCTGATTTCCAAGCCCATCTTGAGAGTGTTTTTGTTAAACCCAAATCACTGATCTGAGCCATTGGAATGAACCTTGGTTTCCTACGAGGCTCTTCCCTGAGTGAAGCTGCTGAGTGCTGTCTATTTTTCAGATTCATTACAGCTACTTATTTTCATCCACAGCAATTTCTCTTTTATCTTTTCTTGCCTCAAGTTTTAAACAGCTGCTGAAGGCAGGAGATCACCCAGAACTGCAAATTGTTGGGGTGCAGTTCAGTGTTCTCCTGGCTGGCTGGCAAAACCACGGCACGGCTTTGACAGGATCCGGCACTAAATTATCTGGATTTGTGTTGTGTGGGAAAGTCATTTGGCTGTGGAGCTGCCTCAGATATCACTGCAGAGTGCTTGGTGTGCTTTGTGTCCTAGGCCACGTTCTTCTTAGAGAGTATGAGGAGCTTTGATGGCAGATAGTGATGGAAACCGTGACCTGCTGGGTTCCAGACAGGTGACTCCATGCATTAGGCTGTCATTCCTTCAGGTATTTTGTGTCTCCCTCCTGCTTCCACCTGAACTCCCTTGTGATAATGTTTGCTAATTCCAGCTATCAGCTCACTCTTTGTACACCTCCTGATCCCCTGCAGGACAGCTTTTTAGTTCTTTTGCCTCCTTCTCCTTTCTCCCTTCCATTTTGAGGGATGCCACGTGGAACTAGGCTGGCTGGGGAACAGCAGAGGTTGATTTTGCAGCCCCTTTAACCCTGGCAAATGCACAAGGCCATTGATAGCAAAAGAAATTTTTGTTTTCCTTGATAGAACCTTTTTTTTTTTTTTTTTTGGACAAGTATAATTAAATAAAAGCCACTGAGAGGGACAGAGGGAGAGGGACAAGTGTGATCCTTGTCATCACCACCAGAATGCTTGGAGGGCAGTGAATGGTGGGAGGAGAGTCCAGTGGAGGTGACAGGAAGGATTTGTGGGGGAAGAGTCAGCAGTGGAGGGTGGGGAAGGGTCTTGATACAAGTTCCAGCCAGGTTCTGGACTCGTGTGAAGCTGAGTCGAAAGCAATTGGATCTCTCCCTTCCAGGAGAGTATTTCAGCAGCTCATCATGGGTTGTTCTCTCTTTTTCTGTTCTGAATATTCAGGTATAATTCACTCTCAGAGGAGCAGCCTGCCCAGGGCATTGCATTTGCAGATCCTCTTCCAGCAACCTGGATAAATGTGATGGTTTTGGTGTCTCAGGTGGCTTCTGACATGGGTTTTGGTGGTGTTTTGACCCTAATGTTGGATTTAGGGCAGCAAAACATGTATGAAACTTCACATCTCTTCTATAGCCACACGTATATAAGGAGTAAAACTGAAATACAGGAGGTTGGGCTGTTACCAATTCACTTCCCAGCTTTAATCCTCCGCTTTTCCGTCCCTTAATGACCCTCACTGCTGCAACAGGACTGTCCTTGCACTGCTACAAAGTGCAGGCTCAGTCCTTTGGGGAGAACCTGTAGCATGACTCCATCTGCCCTAATTACAAAAGGTAGCAAGCTCAGCCTTGTTGAATTTTTACCTAAATTTTAGATCTACGTTTTGCGTATAGCCACATATAGATCCACAAGACTTACGTGCACTAGTGTGTGTAAGTCTTTCGTGTTTTTTTAATACGTTTATCTATGAAAAAAATGAGAGAGGGAGGTTTGGATTCTTCTTTGCACACAGCAGAAGGGCTGGATGTCCTCAGTCACGGGGTTAACTTGGCACACAGGAGATTGCAGAAGGTGGTTGTTAGAACAACTTTGAAGAGTACATGGTGTTCTGAGTTCATCCACTGGCACTGCTCCCACGAATAGCATCGATTTGCAGCTTGTCTGGTTGCTCTTCCCACTCATTCACTGCTTCCAGCGGTGTCTCCTCCTTTGTCCTTTTCCGATACAAACAAGTTAATATTTCAGGCCCTTCTGAGCTGGGGCTGGAGCGAACACTTGAGAGGAGCATCCTCTGCTTCTCCAGGTGCAAACGAGCTGGAGAAGGGTCTGAGGGCAGCTTGCTGAAGCCAGAAAAAGCCAGTGTTCCATGCAGTGTCTGGTTGCCCTTCGTGTAACGTTGACGGTGTTGCCTCACTGGCTCCAGTTGCAGCAGCAGCAGCTCCTGCCCTTGTCTGGACAAAGACACCGCTGTGACAATCCTCAGGTGGCTCTTTTGTGCTCTTCCGGTGCTGGTGTTGGCCTTGAGATACAGGTGTGCTACCTGTCAGCTGCCTCGCTGCCTGTCCCTTCTCCAGAGCCTCCTGAACCAGCAGCAGGTGTCAGTGTTGATATTTCTTCTCCTTATCCCTCCTCGGGTTCGTCTCCGTGTCCCTCCATCCCTGTCCTTTGTCTCCTTCCCCAGCACCCTGGGCTGAGCTGGTGGCTTTGTGTAGAGCCTGGCCTGCTTTGGGGTGGGTGTTTCAGGATGGAGGGATGGAGTTTTGGCAGATGGTCCTTCCAGAGGGGAGGTGGGTGTCTGCGCACCCCCAGTGTCACCCCGTTGTGTCTGGAGCTGCACCCTGTGAGGACAGGCCCTGCCTGCTCCCCTGATGCTCCTGGTGGGAGCCCAGCCTGTGCTGAAGAGAAGACAATACAAGTGTCAGGCTGATTACCAGACAGTGGTTGTGGCTGTCATGGAGGAGGGTTTGGAAAATGAAGAGTTTAAGCTGCATAATTTAATAATCCTTGGGGTCCTGCCCTGCTTCCCAGGGTCTCCTTGTAACTGATCTTTCACTTGTGTGTTCTGACTGCATCGTGTCAGCACAGGGGCCAGAGGGAGGGTTCCCTTGGCGAGGAGAGATCGCTGCTTTTTGTGAGCTGGCAGCGAGGAAAAATTGATGGGAGAGGAAGAAATATGGTGTGTGAGAGGATGACAGATTCTTGGTTGGAATGGTGGCCACAGTGAAGGGAAACTGAAGGCAGTGTATCACAGAATGGATGGGGTAGGAATGCACGGGAAGAGCCACTGGTGTAAATGTGCTCCTGGCCGGAGGCTGGGGAGAACAGGGCTGTGAACATTTGCACTGGACATGTCTCCTCATGCCTAGATCTGCTTGAAAAGAAATAATCTCCACAAGAAACTACTTGGAGATAATTTGCATTTTTAGTGGCTGCTGACTGTGAGAAAAGTCACCCAACAGTTTGTCACACTGAGGCTGAATTTGTCTGGGGGAGCAACATTTTCTTGCCAGCAAATCGACTGCCCTACAGCAGCCCCAGTTTCCTCCAGGAAGTCTCAGAGATGCTGAAGCCTGAGCAGGAGAATAACTGTGCTCATCACACTGGGGCTGTGCAAACACCAAAAGTTAAGCAAATAAAGTGATTTCTTGAATGCAGCTCAGAAAGGAATTTGTACTTAGATCAACTCCCAGAATATGTCACTTGCTGGTTTTTACTTCCCAGCTGTAATTCGGAAAGCTGTAAAGAGCTGTCAGGAATGACTGTTGGAAATGAAGTCAAAAGAGGTCGTGAGAGTATAAATTGCTTTTCCCCTCCCTGTAAAAGATTTACAGCAGCACTTTTTCTTCAGAAAGAACTTGTAAGGCAGGGTCGTGAATCATGTGTACCTTATGGGATGGAGGCAACAAAACCTGGTTTTGTCACTATTTAATACTGAGCTAAGAGAAGGTGTGGGAATCATGGAATTCCAGACTGGTTTGGGTTTAAAAGGACCTTAAAGCTCATCCAGTTCCATCCCTGTGCCCCTTCCACTCGATCGCTCATACCCCCCTCCCTGTCAGAATTAACTGGGACTGTACAAAGAGCACAGGTCTATTTTTAGGGTTTTTTTTAGGGAGACTGGGGTGTTTTTATTTGTTTTGTAAGTGTTAGGAACAACAGAACCACAGCAGTGCAGGAGCGCCCTCACCCATGGTCGTGTCATGATTAGAGACAAGAACCAGAGTGTGTAACACTGGAAATGGTTCTGTGCTCCCTGGTTCAAATTATTCCAGCATCTGAGATGCTGTTCCTGTGCAATTCCCTCGGTTCAGAGGGAGTGGAAGTAAGGGCAGTGATGGATGACAGATTTCTGAGGGTGGGCTGGCAATAGAGAGGGATTTTGAGGATGAGGAGCTAAGGGGTCGGCCCTGGAGACAGGGCAGCAATGAAGGGAACATTCAGCATTTTTGTAGGGCTGCTGAAATAAGGCACAACAGGATTTGAGAGAGGTGGAGTTCCAAGTGAAATTAGCACTGCAGTGTGGGCTTGCTGAGTTTATTGCATGAGGGAGAACCAAACACCACCAGATAACGAGGTGGCAAAGAGCAGAGCAGCCAGTCCAGGTGGGGCAGAGGACGTGGTGGGCTCAGCATTCAGTGAACTCCAGGAAAACTGGAGGATTCTTGGAGGGAGAGAGGAGCAACAACGATGGCAAATGCAGGAAACTGAAAGAGAAGCCCAAAAATGGGCAGTGAGGTGGAACTTATTTAGAGGCTTGTTAGGGAGGAGGAGGAGGAATGGTTGTGACATGAGAAGAACAGAGATGTACAATTGCCTCGAGCAAGAAAAGGGCTGTGGTGGCTTGAGTTTGAGGAGAAGTGGGAAAGATTCCACTGGTTCTTTTTTGCACTGGAGCAAATGCTGTGTTTGTGCTGGTGTGGGTGAGTGATGCTAATGGTAGTCTGGGAAGGAGCTCAAGAGAGAGCCTTGGGTGATTATAAAACCAAATATATAAATAAACTCTCTCCCCAGTCAGGGTCAATAAGATCTGAAAGATAATAATGCTATTTCTTGAAACATTTGTTTATTAATGTTATTGTGGAGGTGGTTTTGTGTTGTTGGCTGCAGCTGCGGTGGGTGATCAGAATGTTAAATTTCCCTTTTTGTGGCCAAGGAAATAATCCTACGGTCTTCTGATCACAAGTGGATTTTGTTCATATTGAAGTTCAAGCTGGATCTCTGAGTCTTGTACTTTTACAAGCCTGGAAAAATAAGAAAAGCTGTTCAAAAGGTTCTCTGGGCAGAGGAGTCCAAGGATTTGACCGTGGCTTAAGGTTGAAATTATTTTAAATACTCATATTGCATGAGGCTTCTGTTTTTTCCTAAGCAAGAAGAAAAATTTCTGAATCTCTGAACAGCTGACATCTTAAATAGTTTATTAAAAAATACAGAGTAAAAAGGTGTTATTTTCAGAGGAGAGCTGCTACTCAATGTTAGAATGTTTTTGATCTCCAAAGGAGATGGGAATAGCCGAAACCAAATGGGTTTGGCAGACTTCCATGTGCAGGAAATGTAGAACCGGTGCAAAAAAAGGCTCTAAAACCACAGGGTGTGAAGAGGGGAGAATGTGGTGAAGGTTGAGAATAATCCTGTAGATGATCCAAACGAGAGCCCTCACACTTCAGTGAAGAAGAAGTATCTCATTAATTATAGAATCCCAGAATTATTTGGGTGAGAAGGAACCTTAAAGCCCATCCAGTGCCACCCCTGCCATGGGCAGGGACACCTCCCATTGTCCCAGGGTGCTCCCAGCCCCGTCCAGCCTGGCCTTGGGCACTGCCAGGGATCCAGGGGCAGCCACAGCTGCTCTGGGACAATTAATAAGTGAATAATTGGGATTATTAATAAATGTAGAGACTGGGAACTCAGATGATTATACCCAAGGGGAAAGCACTGTTTGAATTTCCTTGTGTGCACTGTCTGGGACCCAGATATTTTCCACGCTGGAATCCTGGGGTGTATTTAAATGAAAGCATCAAAGACTTCCACAGCACCTGTATGTAAGAACAGTCCAAGATCCAATTTCTGTAATCACCTGGGAATTGCAGTCACCACTTGCAGGGGGCTCTGGGACTGGTGGTGTTGGAGATCTGGAGGTTTGGAAAAGGTCTCCCTGTGCCCTCTGCTCTGTCAAAAAGACAAAGTTACAGTTTGGAGCTAAAAAACCCTCCCTGAGGCTGTGTTTAAAGTTAAAATTTAATTCCCTTTTCTACAAATTTACAAATTTCATCTTTTCTGAAAGGCTCAGGAGCTCCTTGGAGCACAGTTAATTTTATGCACTCATATATCACCAAAATTGTGGAAAAGGATCTCGGACAGTTTGAGTGTTTTTCTCCTTGATACAAATTAAACTCAGTCAGGAGGTGCCTGGCTGAGAGGAAAGGTTTTATTTTAACAGCTGAAACTCTTAACCTGCTTTCAGGAGGAGGAAGGTAAATTACAGAGCCAAGAACCTGTGATAAAAAGCTGGTAATAGGGGAGAGAGATAAAACGGAACATCTTATACAGCCCTTTGGGGAGCCTTAAGGGGGTTTGTTTCTCCATAAATGTATATACAAAGATGATTTTTTTTTTGTCCTTCTATATAATTAGTTTAAAATGTGATGACAGAACAGAACATCCCTGGTACCTGAGCAAAAAACAAAAGTCAGGGCTTGCAAAATGAAGGTGCTTTAAATTTCCCTGTGCAGTTTTCCATGCAGAGCAGCTGGTGCTGGTGAAATTGAAGTTAACATTGGCAAGTTCATCTCAGTTTTCTGGACTAATGGCAAGTTTTTGAGCTCAAGATGTTCTGTTTGGCTGGATTGTCCATTTTGTGCACATGGAGCCTTCCAAGGAGGGATCTTGGTGGAAGTGGGGTTACTGAGCTGGGTGTTTTGCACAGGGCATTATATTATTTATTTATTTATTTATTATTATTATTATTATTACATCTGGTGCTCATTGTGTGTGTCTGAGCCCTTAGCTCTGTGAGGAATTAATTGCTTCTGTTGGAATTTGCTGTCAACATAAGCTTTAAAAAAAAAAGCCCAAAAGAAAGCCCCAAAAATCAATCAAACAAATAAAAACCATCAAACCCCCAACCTCTAAACAACTCGAACAGCTCTAAGCTGATATATTATTTATTTCTTTTTCTAGTGGAAAATTAAAAATGCAAAGTCACGTTCACTTTGATTCGAAGTGTGAGTAAATTGCAGTTGGGGAGGGATTTTTCTGTTTGTGCTTTAACCTCAGTAACTACAGCTGCTGCAGTGACACCCATATTTTTGGAAATGGCTAATCTGTGGATTTTAAGTCCATTAAACGTTGCCTGCTGCTGGAACTCCCAAAATGGAGCACCAGGCTGCTCCTAAGCAGTTAAAGGCTGTAGCTCCGAGTGACGCCGTCTCTCCTGGCGGGATAACTCATTGCCCAGGGGAAGAGACTTCACCAGGGAATTTGATTTCTGCACTTCCAAACAGCACAAGAGGCAGTGGCAGGTCTGGGGCAGGTGGGGATTTGGGCAGCAGCTGCTTTTTGCTTTTCTTACCCCAGGTTGTTTATATGGTGGCAGATTCTCTCCATAAAGGAGAAAATCTCTGTATTAACTCTCTTTGTTCCGCCATCTCCTGAAATATACTCCTACTGTCAATAAAATAGATGTTTCTAGGTGAAATAATTGGGCACTGCTCGTGGAGGTGTGTTCTGGCACAGGTTTTCCTTGCCTGGAGATACCCAAAACCTGTCTGGACACAACCCTGAGTGACTGCTCCAGGGGCCCCTGCTTGAGCAGGGACTGGACAAGCTCAAGTGGTTGCTTCCAGCCTGAGCCATTCAGGCACTCCTGTTTATACAGCACAGGCAAACATGCATATGTAAAAAAAAGATGGGAAATAATGGGAAAACAATGCTCATTTTTGGCCCAAATATGCTGATTTGCCCCTAGAATCCCAAAGTGGTTTGGCCTGAAAGGGACCTTAAAGCTCATCTCATTCCACCCCTGCCGTGGGCAGGGACACCTCCCACCATCCCAGGTTGCTCAAGGCCCACCCAGCCTGCTCTCACCCCTTTTTTAATTTTAAGGAATTCTCGATTATTTCAAGGTCACTGGCATTCAGCTTCCAGAGGTTAAATGGAAGTGTTTCAGGGTGGCATTGAGGAAAGAGGGAGCAGCAGAGAAGTGACAATTTCCTGGCTCTTAGATGGCTTCATGGCCGTTAGAACTGAGGGATAAAAAGCTCTCAGGGTTGTTGTGGTGCTGAGTTCACTCTGGTGGTTGTTCTGGCAGGGGTTGGAAGCAGCTCCTTCCCTCCCTCTGGAGATGCTCCGAGTGTGAGGCTGACAAAATTTTCTGGGGGTTTTCTGGGGCTGTGGGTTCTGCTTCTGGGAGAAACCGCAGCTGCCCCGTGGCAGAGGGTGTGCCTGCGAGGTTTGGGGTGCAGAGATGGTTGTGGCAGCCGTGGTGAGACCCCCTGGGACGGGCAGGGCTCTGCTCCGGCTGCGTGGGAGCAGCACCAGTTCTTGGGAACGCTGCAGTCTCTTCAGCCTGATGTTTGATGTTTGTGGCAGGCCGTGGATTGTCGCTGATGCTTTGTCCCTGTTGCAGGTGGAGGCCCTGACCCACCAGCCCAGAGCCACCACGGTGCACGCGGTGCGGGACTCGGAGCTCGCCAAGCTCCCGGAGGGGGCTCTGATCTCCATCAAACGCAAGTTCCCCCAGGTAAGGGAATTAAAAGCATTTTCCTGTCTCTCTCAAAGGATGCTTGAGAGGCTCAGACTCCCCGTTGGCACCAAATCCTCTGGGTTTTCTGCGTGAGTGACGCATTCTGAGAAAACATGGCGTGCTCCTTGTCTGCCTGAGCGGATCCATCCCAGACTTCCACCAGCTTTCCTTGCTGTGTCCTCTAATCAGTTGTAGCAGGTTTTTATTGCAGGGCTGGTTTGTGTATCTGGGAGGAGTCACGCTTAAATGCAGGATGTTAGCAAAGTGGAAATCACTTAGTGCTGCTGATGGGAAATGGAAGTTTGGCTTCTGAAATCCCTTTAAAAATGTTTTTCGTTCCTCCTCCTCTCTGGGGCTCAGAGTCCACCCTTGGTTCTCTGTACCTTTATTTCCAGAGCTTTGATATTTGGGGGCTGGTTTCCCTCTTCCTGCTGTTTTAGGTTGTCAGTCCTCGTTCTGCAGCTGCCACATCTGTGTCCTGAACACTCTGATTGCTCCCTTTGAATCCATCAGCTCATCCATCTTCTTTAATTCAGTTGACATTATATCTCTCTCCTACAAATTTGGAGACTGACGGACTTGAAATTTAATTCTTTTGTCCCTAAGTGCATCAGGGACATTATACTAAGCACTAAATCATTGCACTGGCCTTAAAGGCAATTCTTTAATGCTGTTACTTCAAATTATTTCTGATTTTTCATTTTGCTGTATTTAAGACCTAGACTTTTTTTTTTAACCTGATTTCTTTAAAAAAAATCCTGCAAAAATAATAAACCTAATATAAATACTTGTATTCTCTTGCTTTCCTAGCACCTATAACTTTGTTTTGAACTGTACACTATAAAGCCTCCATTCAGGCATTTTCATAGTACCAGAACTATAGGGGTTTATCTGTATTGTTGCCAGGAGAATTTAATTATGGCAATAAGTGTTCAGAAGTTATGTCAGTGAAAAATAATCTTCCTGGTTTCTCTGTAAGCATTATTTTTGCTGAAGTGTTTCTGAACTTCTGTTGGGGGTTATTAAGTCACTTCTGGTCCCTGGAGCTCACTTGAACAGACCTGTGAGTTTATTCCTCTCTATTTAATGTGATTCCCTGCCCAGGCTCGTGAACTGAGAGCTCAGTACAGAGCTCCCCACAAACTGGGGACAGCCCGAACTTGTGACATCCACTGTGGAGCTGCTGTCAACCATCACTGTCCTTGTGACTGATCCAGAAGGGAGGCAGTGCCCCAGGGAGGATTCACACCCACCTTTTTCTGCTTGTGTGGTGGATGATTTTAAATGTAACTGGTAAACATACAGGCTGTAAATGACCAGTATCCCAGACTGGTTTGGGTTGGAAGGGACCTTAAAATTTATCCTGTTCCACCACGGCAGGGGACCTTCCCCTAACCTGGTTGCTCCAAGCCCATCCAGCCTGGCCTAAACATTGAGCAATGCCTTGAACGCTGCTCTGCACAAAGGCTGGGTTCTAATTCTGCCTCTTTATCTGGGGCAGGAATTTATTTCAGTGTCTCCTCTCTCTCTTCCCTCTCTGCCAGCTGGCAGAGCTGTTTTCCCCTGAACAGTGATCTCTGTGGAGCTGTGAATCTCTTTGCTTTGCAGTTAAAATTGAGCTTGAGTGTTACATTTATAGCACAATTCAAAACATTTATTTGTAATAGAATTCAAATGTCTTCCCGTGTCTACAGAGTACAGCCCATCAGCCTCAAATTCCTGACCTTTTTCAGTATGGAATTGGTTTTCCCTAGACTTGCCTATAGCCTGGCTAATTAGTTGCAATGAAACAAAATGCTAAAATAGATATTTTAAGGAAATGTGTTGCACCACAGGTTGTTAGAAAGACACATTCGTGCTGCTGTTTGAGGTCTCCAAATTCTAAGTAGATGTTAAACTGGTATGAAAAATGTGAGAACTTACTGGTTTTTTTCTATGGGATTATTTTAGAACCCCACTAGAAATAGAAAGAGGAACATAAGAGAGACTTTATGTAGGTGATTTATGCAGTTAATGCCTTCAGACTGTCTTAAGAACTTAAGGTAAAATATTTTAATATGATTTCAGAGTTCTTGTGTGTTCTCTTTTTGGCTGTTAGGTCCATCATGGAATGGGTTGGGTGGGAAGGGACCTTAAAAGCCCATCCAGTGCCACCCTCTGCCATGGGCAGGGACACCTCCCCCTGTCCCAGGCTGCTCCCAGCCCCGTCCAGCCTGGCCTTGGGCACTGCCAGGGATCCAGGGGCAGCCACAGCTGCTCTGGGCACCCTGTGCCAGGGCCTCCCCACCCTCCCAGGGAGGGATTCTTTCCCAATATCCCATCCATCCCTGCCCTCTGGCAGTTTGAAGCCATTCCCTGTGTCCTGGCACTCCAGGCCCTTGGACAGAGTCTCTCTTCATCTTTCCTGTACCTTCAGGCCCTGGAAGGCCACGATGAGGTCACCATAAAACTTCTCCTCTCCAGGCTGAACAATCCCAGCTCTCCCAGCCTTTCCTCCCAGCAGAGCTGCTCCATCCCTCTGATCCCCCTGGTGCCTCCTCTGGACTCTCTCCAGCAGCTCCAGGTCCTTCCTGTGCTGGTCCCAGGGCTGGGGCAGCTCTGCAGGTGGGGTCTCACCTGATGGGGCAGAGGGGCAGCATCATCCTCCCCTGCTGCCCACGCAGCTTTGGATGCAGCTGAGAGAGGAAGGACAGAAGTGGAAAGAATTGAAGTGATGGAACAAATCTCTGGAGTAGCAAGTTGGGAGACAGCTAGGACATCCAAAGGAAACTTGAAAGGATTTTTCTGGAGAGAAGTGCTTGAGCTGGAAACTGATAAATGGTGTGCAGAGGACAGGGGCTGGTTCACTTTATTAGAAAAAGAATCCAGGCATTAGAGGATCAAAAGCTGCCCATGCCTGGACAGTGTCATGCCGTTGCAAAAAAAACCCTGAACTATGCTAACAGAATGTTTTTTGGAGTGCAGAAATCCTGACATTCTCCTTGATGCTGGAAAAGCTTCAGCACCAGCCTGTGGCAGCACATCTGAAGGCAGAGGCAGACCAAAGGCAGGCAGTCTGGAGGACGAGGAGGCAGCTGAGTGCTGGTTAGAAATACTGACCTATAAAGACAAAAAGCCTGTGAAAGGTTAAGGGAAGACATGGTAGCTATTTTCAGATGTATAAAGTTGTCTTGTGCTAGAAAGGGCAGAAGCTGCTCACCATACTGGAACAGAGCAACTGGGACTGAACTGAAATGGCAGCAGTTGAGTAGTGAGAAAAAGCTCATTCTGCTCCCCAGAAAGACTAAAAGGTTGTTACTTGTTTTTATAACCTCTTCCAAAATGATCAGTGGCGTAATGCTTAGTGCTGAGCAGAGGGATGGACCAAATGAATTCTCTCTGTCCTATTTTCTTGGCTGTTATTCTAGGAGAGTGATTTATACACCGGGTTTATGATGTTGTTTTCGCCATTCAAGCAGAAGTAATAAAGTAATGAAGGGATAGCAGGTGCAGTAGTTCTGAAATAATTGACTGGGTAGCAAGAGCTGGCTGGTGATTCAGCAGAGTGGTGGAGGATTTCCCTCTGCAAAGCAGAAAAAACTCCTATTAGAGGGACAAAAAGCAACTCTGCCTCTATCAGCTCCATGCCCCTGCACTGCCTGGTGAGGGTACATTGGCGTGAGCCTCACTTGGTGAGTAGTGATCAAACAGTGGTGCTGGTCCCCTGAGTCAGGTGAAATCCTCTCTTAGTTCAAGGGAGAACTGGATTTTTTTGGTGTTCCTCTTGGCAACTTCTGTAGAGCCTAAATACTGTGTGTGTGTGTTAACAGCCAAAAACTGGGCAGTTCCTGAGCTTGGGTTTCTCTCTCAGTTTGTTACCCTTGAGCTTTACAGAATCTTGGAGCCACAGAATATCCTGAGTTGGAGGGACCCACCAGGATCCTCAAATCCCACTCCTGGCCCTGCCCAGACCCCCCAACAACCCCACCCTGGGCATCCCTGGCAGCGCTGTCCAAGCCCTCCTGGAGCTCTGGCAGCCTCGGGGCCGTGCCCATTCCCTGGGGAGCCTGGGCAGTGCCCAGCACCCTCTGGGGGAAGAACCTTTCCCTGATCTCAGCCTGAGCCTGCCCTGGCCCAGCTCCAGCCGTTCCCTGGGTGCTGTCCCTGTCCCAGGGAGCAGAGATCGGAGCTGCCCCCTCATGAGGAGGCTCCAGACAGTTCCTATGAAGGGTGAAAAACTCTTTAATTTTAGGAGCTGGTGGGAGGACTCCATCCTGCAGACTTCTCCCCAGCCATGCTGTGTTTGTAGGTGATCCAGGAAGGTTTCCAACTCTGGAATGCATTGTAAGAAAACATTACCTGGTGCGTAAGAAAATTGTAGGACGTGGGTGGTGCTTGCCAGTGAGAACTGTGTGAAGTGAGGGAAATCGTGCTCTGTTAGTCCAGGCAGTAATTCCAGTTCCTTGAGCTGCAGTGTGCAATCTGGAGAAGCGGCATGGCTGATCCTTGTGGAAGATCCATATGATTGCCTTCTGTTTTGTCTCCTGGACAGCTGCTTTGGTCCTGGGAGAGACAGGAGCTGATCTGCTGGGATCTTGCGTGTGACCAACCATAGCTCAGGTTATTCCGAGGGCTGAAACAGATGGGTGAGTGTGGGGAGCCTGACCTCAGTTATAAATAACAGCCAAAACTTCAGATTATGTGCCCAGAAATGACAGATGTTGATTTTTCTAGATCCTGCTCAGTCTGCAGAAGTCAAGCCTACATCGTCTGGCTTCTCAGGAAAGCATCTCAACCTTGATTCACTCTGGATATGGCATCCTAGACATTCCCAAAGGAAAGTGGTCCATGGTGCCAAACTTAATGGTTTTGTCCACCCTGATGCCCCCAGCTCTTTAGCACAGCCCTCAGGGCTCTCTGCCAGCCAGAGCATTTGCTCCCTGACAGCCTCCGTGCTCATTTCTGGTGCCGTTTGAAGCTTTCCAGCCTTGCAGGAGTGGAAAGGAATTGATTCTTTCTATTTTCATCCCTGCCTTCAGTTCTGGAAAGTAGGACAGGGAACCAGCTCACGATTCCTGGCACCGCAAAGCAGCGTCGAGGCAGCAGCGAGAGCGCAGAAATCTGTGAGCAGATCACGGAGATGTTCCAACATCGCTGCAGAGCTGGGATCACATTTCCTAGATTAGCTTTGCCTCTCCTGAGCTGAGTTAGTTTTTAGAATTCTGACTTGAAATTTAGACCTGCTGGTTGCTGATGGAAATGGTGCTGAGAAACTGCTTGGGAGCTGTGGGGGCTGAACTGTGAGACAACCTTTGGCGTGCTGGAAACGCGTGCTGAGAAATAGAAAGAGTTTTTCTGCATCTCTCTTTTAATTCTCTGAGTCTGCCCTTGGGGTTTAAATATATTCGGAACCTGTCATCCATCTCCAACTGGAGTTGTGCTATCTTTATACGAGTATTTGAACCAGAGCCTCTCTGAAGTGGCTGGAGCCTTCCCCGGGGTTATCTGCCTTACAAAGTGAGCTCTGTAATGTGCCCTCTTTTCAAAATGCTGCCCACAGGAATCGGGCAGATTGTGCGTCATGGCTTCAGCTTGAGGTGGCGCTGGGGAATAGGTCAGGAGAGGCTGTGCTTCTGGATTTTTCTGCATTTGTTCTCCTGGTCCGTTCCAGTAAGCGTTCCTCGACTGTAGGAGGAGTGGATGAAAAAGGAGAGAAGGAATTCAGTGGGAACACCGTGGTCACCGAGTGAGGCTGGCAGGAGGGGGGATTTAATCAGCACCGGTGCCAGAATGACGTTATTTTTCAAGACACGATTGATCCCAAGCGTTAGAAGCTCAGACAGCCCCAGGATAAAGCTTCAGTTCTTCTGTGTGCCTCGGCAGCAGTTGAAAAGGTGCCAGGAATTGTTTGAGGGAGCACTGAGGATTTGCTTTGTCACGGCGCTGATCAAACATCGCAAGTTTCAGTCGGAGACCCCTTGCTAAGCTCCCTGATTCCAGGACAAGCCAGTGCTTATCTGATCTGGGGCCAAGTGAAGCTTCAATAACACCCTGGTTTTATTCAAGCTGAGGATCTAATTTACCTCTCCTCCTCCCTTGTCCCTTAGAAAAAGCCTTTAAGAAAGCTGGTGGAAGATAATCTCAGCTCCTGGAAAGAGCTCCCCAGAAGCTGTTCCGTGGATTTGTGTGGGTAAAATGGCTGTTTGCACTGTTTTACTCCAATTGTTTTTATTTTGTAGGACAGAAAACCCTTGGCAGGTCTGTTTTTCATGGCAGCTCATTCACAAGGTCTCCGTGTGGCACAAAACCCTTTTACAGGTCCGTTAAGTAAATCACATCTGGATGTGAAGCTCTGCGATACCCTGTTGTGGAGGCACCAGTAGATTGTTATTTAACGTATTTAATTTCTCTCTGGTGACCAGTGACCTGTTTTAGGGGAGATTTAGGTCGATATTAGGAAAAGGTTCTTCCCCCATAGGATGGTGGGGCACTGACCAGGCTCCCCAGGGTCTGGGCACGGCCTGGCCAGCCTGGCCTTGGACATTCCAGGGATCCAGGGGCAGCCACAGCTGCTCTGGGCACCCTGTGCCAGGGCCTTCCCACCCTCACAGGGAGGAATTCCTTCCCAATATCCCATCCAGCCCTGCCCTCTGGCAGTGGGAAGCCATTCCCTGTTTCCTGTCCCTCCAGGCCCTTATAAATAGTCTGTCTCCAGGTTTCTTGTAGGCTCCTTTCAGGTGTAATTTTCTCTAAATCAAAACTTACCTAGGAAGGAGCAAGCTTTGTTTGGGTTAGTTGTTGTCTGTCAGATAATTCAATTTGCAAGGCAATCCATGGCATTCACAGAATGCAATAAATGTCCGTAGGAAAATATTTTCCAACTGAATTCTCATGAAAATCACTTCCAAAAGAGCTTTTTGTAAATCAACTCTTGAGTTTCACAGTTGAATAGGAACAAAAGCTTTAACCAGAACCCAGCTTTGGAAGATTAGCAGGGGTAGGTAATAGTTTGAAATATTTGAAGGGATTATAGGAAATACAGCACTGCAGAGTGACTGTAACCTCTTGGTGTGGGAATTACAGTGGCTGTGGAGCAAGTGGTGCTCTGATAACACCTCAGCCCCAGGATGGATGGAGCACTCAGCTCTGTGCTGGCACCATCAATAGCAGAGCTGAAATCCTGCCTGGCCGCATCCTGCTTTTGAAACAGGAATTAATCACCCTAAAGCAGGGAAATACAGTCCCTTGGGATGAGGTGTTTGGGCCTTGCCCTGCCACGAATGCAGAGGCTGTAGGTCTGTAGAGTAACTGAACATTAGTTAAGCAGAGGGAAAATTAATGGTTTTCCAGAACCTTCTCTGTAGCAGATGCAGGAACAGACTGTCCCATTAGACAGCAGAGATCTGGGGTTTGGGGTGCTGAGAGAGCCTCAGTGGGTCAGAAACAACCAGGAAGACGAGATGTTTGTAGGGGGATGGGGTGGCAAGTGGTGAGCTGGGTTGGAGAGGTGGAATTGTGCTGAGGGAAGTGCTCTCCAACACCACTTGAGAGACAGAAAGTCTTGTCCTGTTTTGCCCTGCACAGAAATGTTCTGGAAAGGTCATCTGAAAAGGGGGGTGGGTGGCAGGAGGGGGAGAAAGGAATGGTTATTTGCCTTGTAAATTGTCTCACCTGAACATCCTGCCCTGGGCCAGGGTTGTGAGCTGACTTTTGCCATGGTGTCTGTGGGAGCTGGAGGGGTTTGGGGCTTTTGGAGAACAGCACTGGTGCACCTGGAGCCCCAAGTAGCTTTTGAAATGGAGATTTACTCCGTTTTTCAGACCTGTAAGGTCAGATTTCATCCTTCTGGCCTGAAAACTCTTGCTTAAGCTCAGGAGAGTGGGGTTTTGTGTGCTTCGGGGATATTTTTGATGGTGAACTCAGTCACCTCCCTGACCCGGGCAGACCCCACGGCTCCAGACTCGCTCTGTGAGCCCCTGCAGTGCCTCTTTAGGTGCTCTGTGACCTTCCTGAGTCACCTCCCAGCCTGGGCAGGCAGCAGCGGGTGGGAAGCTGCGTTCCCTGGCACAGTTTGGGGAGCTCTGAGCAGACCTGTCCTGACAGCCGAGTGTCCAATCCACGCTGCTCGTTACTGTGATTAACTGTGATTAACTGAGCTGGGTGCACTCGCTGCCACTGCTGTTCCTAACCATGAGGAAGGATTAATTCAACTTCCTCACCAACCAAACCAAGCTCAGCTCCATCCCCAGCACGAGGGGTCCCAAAGTTGTGTTTGCTTTACCGGCAATTAACGATCCTCGCCTAATTTAGGAACCTCCCGATGTTCTTTGATCCGTCTGGGCTCCGACTCGCTGCCTTCTTGCAGATTTTTCTTCAAGGCTTGAATTGAAACTGCCTGATCCTGTGCCAGCAGGAGGGGTGTTTGCAGGGCTGGGTGCTAGAAGAGACTGTAAAATCCAGGATGTGCCGTAGGGATGAGCACAGCAGACGCTTCCGACTGGGAAGGCTGTCTAGCCCTGGGTGACGGTGACACCCTGGGAATGAGAGAATTTTGCTTGTGCAGATGTCTAGGAAGTGTTCCGGGCTATTCTGGCACCGTGATTGGGAAAGGCTGGCGTTCCCATGGGAAGGGGGGCAGAAGGCTCTGGGAAGAGCAGTGCCCGGGCTGTGCCTGGCTCGGGAGTGCGGGGCAGTGCTGGGGGCTGCACCCCCAGAGGATGGACGCTCGCTGTGTTCTCCAGGTCAGTCCAGGTCCTGCCTTACCCCTCTGCCCAAACCCTCACTGCCAGTTCCCAGAGCTTTCTGTGAATTGTTAAGGTTGGAAAAGTCCCCTGAGATCATCCAGTCCAACCATTCCCCCAGAACCACCATGATCACCGCTAACCCGTGTCCCCAAGCGCCACATCCGCACGTTTCTTGAACACTCCCAGGGATGGTGACTCCACCACTGCCCTGGGCAACCTGTGCCAGTGCCTGACCTCCCTTTCAGTGAAAAAGGCTTTCTTAATATCCAACTGAACTTCCCCTGGCACAGCTTGAGGCCGTTTCCTCATGTCCTGTCACTTCTCACGTGGGAGAAGAGACTGAGCCCCACCTTGAATTTCCTATGAGATGCAGCTGAACAGGAGGGTTAAGGGACTGCTGCATCACAGCCCAGATCCTGCACCGAGGTACCCACCCTGTCCCTGCCCTCCTGCCTCCATCTCCTCCAGACACACTTGGAATAACTGTTTCCCTTCCATCCCAAGGGCTAATTCCTGCTCGTTCCTCCTCCTCCCTGCCCAAGCTATCCCTGCCCTCTCCCCGATCCCTTGGCTTCCTTGTTGTCTCTTGGGCTGCACTGAGCTGTGCTGCTCCTTCCCATGCCCTCCTGCTGTGTGGGAGTGAGAATAAAGGGGCTTGGAAACCTGAAGGATGAATTTTTCCTCTCGGTTTTCAGTTCTCCCCAGCTGCCCTGACTTTGGGGAGAGCTGCTCCCGCTGCCCTGCAGGGCAGGCTGTGGGTTGATCAGGTCGGCTCTGTTGTCGATGGAGGGATGGGATTTGTATTGACTTCTCCCTCAGAAGGATGGATGAGTCCCTTTTAAAGGAAAACATTGCCTTTTTGTGAAAGGATATCTGGCGTATGTAATATAAAACTCGGTGGAAATTTCAGTTCTGAGCTTGGATCCCAAATTGATGTTCCTTGGACGTTGCCATGACTGCGACAGAGTGACTCATCCCGTTCTGGGGAGCAGCTTTGCTTGTTGTACAAAGTCACCAGGGAAATAATTTTCCCTATCTATACATACCAAGGCTGTAAGGTTTGCTCCAGCAAACAAGACAAATAATATTTCCCGGTAATAGGAGCAGCCAACTGGAAAATGAGACCAATAGGTTCTATTCTTAGTTCCATCATTAACCTTGGGCATATTTTGTAACTTAGTTGGAGCTCTCCTTAGCTGCCTGTAAAGCAGAAAAAGTTATAAATACAGGAGATGGTTTTAGTAAGTAATTAAAATTCTGATGCTTAAGTGCTTCAGAAGTGTAAAATGTTCACAGCACCTCCCGAAACTGCTGAAGGAAAGTCCTGCTGTGCTGCTGCAGATTTAGGTGAAACCTGTGAGCTGGGTATAGCAAATGTGCTCTGGAGGCAGATTATCTCCTTTAGCAAGGGCAGTCAGTCTCTATTTTTGCTAAGAATTCCCTGTTTCCCTGAATTCTCCCCGTGGTTGGGGCAGTTTTCCGTAGCCACACGCGGCGCCTTTGGGGAATCCCAGAGCCACAGAGCTTGGTGGTCTTGCAGTGGCAGCGAGTCCTGTGGTTGGGTGATGGTCAGATTCTGTTGTATTTTGGACAAATGGAAGCATTTTAGATCCTGTCTGAGATCCCAGGATAAGGCAGGAGGCCGGGAGCTTTCCTGCTGTCGTTCCCGCATCGGTGGCAGCGGGCGTGGACACGGTGTGCCTGCTCCTGGGGCAAGGAAGAGCCACTTCCAAGGGGTTTATCCTGGTCACTGAGGAGATGTTGATGTGGCATCCTCAGGAACTTGCAGTCATGGCTATGGGGCAGAACGGGCACAGGCTCAGAGAGGTGGGGGATGCCCCTGGATCCCTGGAAGTGTCCAAGGCCAGGTTGGACAGGGCTCTGCACAACCTGGGCTAGTGGAAGGTGTCCCTGCTCACTGCAGGGGTTGGGCTGGATGGGCTTTAAAGGTCTCTTCCACCCCAAACCAGGCTATTAAATTCCTGAAATAACCTTGGTAACTCTTTTTCTGTGCTCCACTACAAGTCACCCTGTGCTGGAAGCCTCCTGTTTGCTCTTCCCCCTTTTCCCATAGAGGACTTAAAATATTTCAGTGCTTCATACACAGCATTCCGTAGTGCAGGGCAATTTGCTGCATCAGTCTTCATTATTAAAGCAGGATGTATAAACGATTCAGGTGGGCATCCTGACCTGTCTTGATGCCCACATGGCCCTTTATTTGAAAGCTGCATCCTGAAGTGCCTGTTCCTGTGGGAGCAGTGTTTGTCCAGGTAACCTGGCTGCTGCTTGTTTTGCTTGTTAACTTTGGAGAACTTAGGTTGTGGTGGTTTTGGGGCTTTTTTATGTCCTCCTGAGCTATTTTGACCTTGAATTATTTGTCTGGGGGAGAATATTTAATGATTGCTCTATTAATCCTTAATGCATTTAAATAACTCTTTTCCTTATTTGGTAAAACATCTGTGTAGAGCTTTCCGAATAAACGCTGCATTTTCCCTGTCTGTCACTTTTTGATACTGCAATGATTAGTCTTCTGCTACCCCACTTGTCAGGAATTATTGATTGTTCATGATGGAGAGAGGCTTGTCGGTTTGGAGATACATTTGGCTATTGGAATATTACTTTATATTGCTGTGAATCCTGCTGGAAAAACAGCTGGGAGAACATCTGTGCCTTCAAACATGAATTACCAGGCAAACACGATTGGAGGGGGAAAGCAATTTCTTAGGTAGTTTGTTTTGATTCTGCAGGTGTTTAGGGGGTGTGTTTATCCCCCTTTTTTTTTTTCCAAAATGTTTTAAATTGGCTACTGTGAACCATTCACCAGGGTTGGGGAAGGGTCTGTTTGAACACAGACTTGAACCTTTTGGAGCCTTTAGCACCTACAAAAAATGTAGCTGTGCAGCACCCACTGAGCAGTGAGAGTGACTTAGAGGTGCAGGTGCACTGCAGAGAGAAATGAGGAGAGCTGAAAATGCAGTTTGACATGTTTCCCTAAATAATCAGGTTTTTTCTTTTTTTTTTTTCTCCCAAAGCAAGTTAAATCCTGCCTGTTCTGGGGTTGTTTTGTTTTCTTGTTTTTCCAAATTAAAGTAAAACAAGGCAGGAGAAATCAAGACAAATGATCAGTCACCGTACATTTACAGCCAGGAAAGAAGCTACATCTACAAACTCTTGACTCTGTGTGGCTCAGCTTGAGGGAACATCTTAAAAAAGTTTGGAAGTCTCCATGTGGATGCTCTACTTTCAGTACATTCTGCCTGAATGCTTCTTTTTTTTCCTTTCTCTCCCAGGTTGTGACCAGACTTATTCACTTGCTGGGCGAGAAGATTCTTGGCAGTCTGCAGCAGGGAGGTAGGACTCATTCCTGGACTATTCCCATTGATGCTGGGCCTTCCTTGGAGCCAGACTTGCATCCTTAAATTTGGAAACAGGCAGTGCATACTTGGAAAGGAAATTCATTGCTAAATTTCGGTCTGGAGAAGAGGAGACTCCAGGGAGAGCTCAGAGCCCCTTCCAGGGCCGAGAGGGGCTCCAGGAGAGCTGGAGAGGGACTGGGGACAAGGGATGGAGGGACAGAACACAGGGAATGGCTTCCCACTGCCAGAGGGCAGGGCTGGATGGGATATTGGGAAGGAATTGTTCCCTGGGAGGGTGGGGAGGCCCTGGCACAGGGTGCCCAGAGAAGCTGTGGCTGCCTCTGGATCCCTGGCAGTGCCCAAGGCCAGGCTGGACAGGGCTGGGAGCAGCCTGGGATAGTGGGAGGTGTCCCTGCCATGGCAGGGGTGGCACTGGATGGGCTTTAAGTTCTCTGCGCACCCAAACCAGTCTGGGATTCTGTGGTCTGTAACAGCTGTAGGTGCACGTGGATGGTGATTTTATTCTGTATACACATGTTGTTTTTGGCAGAGCACAGTTAACTGGGTGTGGGGATGGAGTGATTTGCAATTGAGATGGAGAAGTGTTGCTGCCTGTGTGCAGTGAAATTTCCCTGGAATTTCTCGCAAGAGCAAAGTAAAAGGAGCATTGGAAACAGCAGCTGTAACGGGCTGGGGTTAGAGCACTGTGCTGAGCAGCAGCAGCATAAAGACTGACTTAAAATGCCTGCATTTGCAGTGTTTCAATGACTTGTCTGGGAGGAAATGGCCTGCCATGGGTTGGTCCTGAAGCTTTGTGTTTGTGGCAGCGCCAGCACAAAGTCTCTTTACTGACTGAAGGGAGTAGGAGGGAATTTTCCCAATTTTCTTGAGCAGCATTTAAAAGCAAGGAGATGCCCGTTAACTGCCGAGGGTGTCCTGGGGCTCTTTGATGCTGAGGATTGTTTGGGTTTTGTTTGGTTGGGGGGTTTTAATCACTTCGGTTCCTGGTTTTGCCAAATTCCATGGATACTGAAGATGAAGGTCACCAACTTCCCTGTTTGAGAGCAGTCTGGGGAAGGGAATCTGCTCTTTCTTCACCTGCTCAGCTTTCTGGGCACAACCACTTGTGCACAAATGGCTGGTGATAATTGTATTTAAACTTCTGTGCCTGCTGAAGTGCCTCTGTGGCTCAGGGCAGAGTCTCGGAAACAGGGCAAAATGGGGGAAATAGAGAAAAGGGGAGGAAAATTAGTGAGAGTAACAGGAGTTCAATGAGAGAATCACCATTGAAGTTCTGAGGAGGGAAGGGCAGGTGGAGATGAAGGGGGTGAGCTCTGATGTGTAACCTGTTTGAACCTGCAGATATCTTCTTGAAGATCACCAAAAGGAGGGGGGAAACTGTTTAATGTTCTGTGCAGAGCTGTTTTAGAAGATTTGAAATGAATAACTCAATTGCTGAATATATTTTAAAAGAAAGTTTATCTGATATTTCTTTGTGTCCTGCAGTGGTCTGTCTCTCTGGCACTGAATGGGTTTGCACAGGGGATATCAATCATTTCCATATGCCCAGCTCAAGAATTCATCTTGATGGTACATCTTAGGCCTTTGCTGGGTGAAATGAGATAAGGAGGATGTGAAATCCCGACTTAGATTCAAAATTGTTTGTGTACTTGGAGCTGAGTTGACAGGCATTAGCAGCAGAGTGAGATTTTCTGAGAAGGCTCAGCTAAAGAGAAAAAAGAGTGTCAGAATAAGAACAGTTTGTAGAACATTGACCTTTACCTGCTCTAAGCTGTCTGGGAAGATCTTGATCTTCCTCACATGCATTGCAGATTTCTCTCAAAAACTGCTTTACTCTGTGTCCTTACTCACCAAATTATATTAGAGATAGTTCCCAGGTGCTTTGCTGCTACTTCAGAGGTTCTGTATTTTATTTTAATACTCCTAAGCCCATATCTGCAAAGCTCTGCATCTCGGAGAGAAGGGAAAACAGGTGGAGATGCACATTTTCTATAGAAGCTTGGCTGAAAACAGCTATCTCCTTCCTTGCTCAGGAATACCGTAAAAAAAGGATTGTTGGTTTTTGGAATATTTTAATACTAACAACAGGTTTGGGGCTTTTGTTAGTTAAGCTAATTCCTCTTGTGGGCTAAATCAGTTCCAAAGTTGTGGTAAAGGGATTTTAAGTGCCTTTTGTCTTTGTCTTCCTGGGTCAGGTAAATCCATGTTTCACTTAACATATTCCTGGCGTATTTTTAACATTGCCTAACTTCAACCCCCATATGCTGTACCAGCAACCCAAAATGATGGAAACTGGTCTTCATCCTCTTAAAATGGAGTATGTGGGACCTCTGCTCTCCCGTGCTGTTTGTGTTACGTTTCTCTGACGTGGAGCAGTCCGGTGACACAGTGACACTTTCCCTCCTGCCTGAAGGTGACGATCCATTGTTTGCAGCCTGGCTGACTGACGGCGGGTGTTTTCTCTGGGGACAGGTCATCCTCTTGGACTGCACAGCTCCAGCAGCAAGTGGGATGCAGGGAATCCTGCCAGCAACCTGTCCACGGTGGCGATCATGCCGGTGTCCGAGGAGGTGCCGCTGACAGCCTTCACCCTGGAGCTCAAGCACGCCCTCAGCGCTGTGGGTGAGTGCTCCCATGCTGGCATCACAGCAAACAAACTCTGCTTGTCATTTTAGAGTGTCATGGCTGGGTACTGTCACCTGTCAGAGGGGGGTTCGTGCTGTGTTAGGGGTAGCAGTACCCAGGGATGGTCACAGGGCTGGGGAGGAGGTTTCGGAGAGAATCCTGTGGCCTTCCAGTGCCTTATAAGAAAAGGAGAGGGAGGGACTTTTTATATGGCCAGATAGTGACAGGACAGGGGGGAATGGTTGTAAACTGGGGGCAGGATTAGGTCAGAGATTAGGGAGAAATTCTTGGAAGGGTGGTGAGGCCCTGGCAGAGGTTGCCTGGAGAAACTGTGACTGCCCCTGTCCCTGGAAGTGTCCAAGGCCAGGCTGGAACAACCTGGGATAGTGGAAGGTGTCCCTGCCCATGGGCAAGTGATCTTTAAAGTCATTTTCAACCCAGACGATTCTGTGATTCTACAGCAGTGGTCAGGATCAGGCTTTTTCATGCTTCCTGCTTCTCTATTTCCATCTTTAACGTGCATTTAATTGTAGTGGAAAACTTTGTTGTCTCAATGGCTTGGAAATACTCAGCAGCCTCTCTGGCCCTTGTTTTGGCTGCCCTCAGCTCCCCTAAGTCACGCCAGGAGACACATCCCACACCAGGGCACTGTTCCCGTGGCACCTGAGAGTCTGATTCTCTCCAGCTCATGGGTGAGAGTCTTGCAGGCCTCCTCAGCTGAAAAGCTTCATCCAGCAAAGGGTTTCTTAGGCAGTTTTCTTGTGTTGTGGTTGTACGTGAGTGGTAAGCATACGACTTGGTGGAAGAGGCTTGTGGAGGAGATCCAGACTGGCACTGGAAATCCAAAGTTTAGTCTGAAATCATTGTCCAATTTGTTGCCAGCTTGTTTGTCTGTCTCATGCCCACAAAACCATGTGTTCAGCTCACAGCTGAGTCATTAATTGCTTTATCCATGGGTGAAGTTGCTTGTGCAAGTTCCAGTTCCTCACAAACCCATGTATTTAATTCAGAATTCATTTTGTGTTCGTTACTGGTGTTTGACATTTCCTGAACATCCTCTTCTCATCCTCAAATGCTGTTACAGATCTCTTGAGTGAATCTCCTGTAGTCCTTTGAGGAATTATTAGTCTGCTCTCTCATGGCTTATAATTTTTGAAAGTACAGGTTACCTGATGCTTGAGGTGTAACCACTTACATTTATTGGTAATTTCCTTTTTGACTTTTGGTGTCTGGAGCCGACGCTCCTGTTTGTGCTTAAAAATCTTCTGGGTGAACAGGCACAGGAAAAAGCTGGTGGTGCTTGAGCTCTTTAACCTTCTGAAGCCTGAATTTGTGTGCAACTTACAATGGAGACTTGTTACAGTGGGAACTAATTTGTGGGTGTTTGAAGACTCCTCTTATTTTGGAGATGGCAGAGAAATGTTGCATCCATAATGGAGCTGTATTGCTAATGGGGACTCCTTAGGGATCACTGCCAGCTTGTTTTGATGTGTGACAACACTAAGAGCCTGTAAATAAAACAAACAGAAACTTAAGTAGGTAGATGGACTGTTCAGGATAAAAATACCCATTTTGGGCTGAAAGCAGCAGGCACGTGCCAAGGGGGGAGTTTGGTGGGGTCACTCGGCCTTTCCCGTTTCACCCTTTTGCTTTTCTTTCCCTGGGCTGACGCCTTGGCAGCTCGAGATGGTTCTGTACACCCTTGGCACCTGAAGTTGTTGCCAAAAGGGAGCAGACGGCTGCAGTGGGAAGAGGAAAGTGTTGTGGGAAAACACAGGGAGCCATCTGGTCCCAAACACCGCTGGCACAGGAGCTCTCTGGCCTTGCAGCCGCCGCTCCGCGCCCGGCCCGAGCTCCCTCAGCCCCACCGAGCTCCCAGGCAGTGCAAAACCTCTGCAGAGCTGTGCTGGGGTTGTTGGCAGCCTGCAGTTTTTCTTTCTTTATTTAGCAGAAGCAGCATTCTCTTTTTTTCCTCCTTTTTTTTTTTTTAACTTGTAGCTTTTGTGTTTTCTGCTTTACCCTCTGGCTGAGGGTTGTTCGGGTGTTCCCTCTCGGTGCCTCACAAAGTGCTGGGAGCCCCGTGCAGGTGGTGCTTTGCTTTCAGGGAAGGGGCTGGGTTTTGGAATGATTTGTTTTCTTCTGACTCCCTGCAACAAAAAAATGAACTGAGTAGTGGAGTGAAATTCTGATTTGTTTTCAGGTTGTTTTGCTATTCACCTGCACATTTGACATGAGGGGAACTGTTGCCCGAAGAAGCTGCCCCATCCCCTGGAAGTGTCCAAGGCCAGGTTGGACAGGGCTTGGAGCACCCTGGGATAGTGGGAGGTGTCCCTGCCCATGGCAAGGGGTGGAATGCGCTTTAAGGTCCTTTCCAGCCCAAACCATTCCATGATTCCACGTGGAAAGGTTTGCACTGGGGCCTTGCTGAGCAGCTGCTGCTACCTGAGCCCTTCCCTGAGCTCTCAGATGGGCTCATCAGCACTGGGGGTTTTGAGGGTGAACTGGGATCAGACCTGCCCCGGGTTTGTGGAAATGAGAGCTGTTAACGTGCTTGAGAAGGCTTAATTGAAAACATTCTCTGAAAGGAACTCTCAGCTTGGAAAATAAGGGGTTTGGCTGTGTAGATTTGCTGCTCTTCACGGGTTTTTTGTGTTTATTTTTTGGTTTTTTTTTTTCCTAATTGTAAGCTAAATGGCAGCATCTGGTTACAATACTTGACTTAACATTTAATCCGTATTTAACATTTGATCCATATAATTTCATTGCTCTGGGCTTCAGATATGTTCCAGAACAGTGGAGAGCAGCCTTAATATGTGGGGAGGGAAAAGCAGCTGGTTTTAGCTTTCTTTTGCAACTTAATTTATTTTTTATAGAAAATTCCTTCCCCTTCCTGTTAGTATGAGCTTAGCTGGATGTTGCAGTGATGCCTTGAATTTCCCTGCTGCAGGCTGGAGATGAGGATAGAAGGAATTAGGAGGATGCAGGCAGGAACACTGAGACCATTGCAGGAATCATCAGCTGCTGCAGCTCTGGGAAGGAGCCTGGCCTCGGGATGCAGGCTGACCCCAGTCCTGGTGGGAATTCGGGCTGGGTTGTAACACAATATAACACTTTAAAGGTGCTTTTCCTTTTCCTGGAACTGGCACAAGAAGGCTGTGGGCAGTGCTTGGAGTTGGAGCTGGTGGCAGGTGAATCTATTTAACAGGATTTTGGGGCTTGTTTTGGTAATTTTTAGCTACTTCTGTATTATTAAAGGGATATAAAAATAATGACAACTAGAAAATCTCAGTCTGATGGTGAATGTGTACTGTCCACAAAAACTGGATAAGTATTCAGAATCTTTCTTCCCCCAGAAAAAAAACCACCTACTTTTGCATGTAATGAGACAGGACTTCATGGTTTCATTGCTTAATTCTTTTTTGTGGGTTGAATTAAATTTTTTTTCAAATTTCTTTTTTTTAAAAATGTTTTGATTTGTAATGGGAACAGCTCAGGTGAGCAGCCTGCTCTCCATCAGGGGTGCATTCTGCACACAGGGAGCACCAACGTGTGGGACCACCCACAGCCTTCCCGAACCCATTCATGCTGGTTTCTTTGACATTTGGTGTTTCTGTGATTTATGATAATTCCCGTATAGTTTCCAGACAGAGGGATTGTGTCCCAGTTAAATGCTAAGGGATGTTTGTGTTCCATGGAGCTTCCAATCACAGAATGGCCTGGGTTGGGAGGGACCTTAAAGCTCATCCCATCCCACCCCTGCCATGGGCAGGGACACCTCCCACTGTCCCAGGCTGCTCCCAGCCCCGTCCAGCCTGGCCTTGGGCACTGCCAGGGATCCAGGGGCAGCCACAGCTGCTCTGGGCACCCTGTGCCAGGGCCTCCCCACCCTCCCAGGGAGGGATTTCTTTCTAAACCAAACGTCATCTCTGTCAGTTTGAAACCATTCTCCTTTGTCCTCTCACTCCAAACTCTTGTTAAGAGCCTCTCTCCATATCTTTCCTGTACCTTCAGGCACTGCAAGGCCACAATTAGGTCAGCCCAAAACTTCTGCAGGTTGAACAATCCCAGCTCTCCCAGCCTTTCCTCCCAGCAGAGCTGCTCCATCCCCTGATCCCTCTGGTGCCTCCTCTGGGCTCTCTCCAGCAGCTCCAGCTCCTTCCAGTGCTGGTCCCAGGGCTGGGGCAGCTCTGCCACTGTCACAAGCTGTGTGATGAAGGATTTATTTGGGACCTGGCAGCTGTGCTGGACCTGCCTTCACCTTGAGACAGATACAGAATGAAAAATGCTCCGAGCTCTGTGGGCAGAGCAGGAAGGGCCTGCAGAGCGCAGTGACCCGGAGGCTGCAGCCCTGCTGTCCCCTGGCTGTGCTGCAGGCTCCGGTGTGACAGCCCTTCCTCTGAATCTGGGGCTTTGGGGGTCTCCAAGGAAGGATTCTGTGGAATATCCAACTTCCAGAAAGCAGGAACAGAGCTTTCCAGCTCTGAACTGGAGTGCCAGGAAGTGGGGGCAGGTTTTTCTGCCGTGCAATTCATCATGCTGATGAATTCTGGTCAGTGTTCATGATGTCTATTTTTATTATTAATTCTTTTCCTCTTAATCGTGGTAGAGCTGAGAGCATCTTTTGATAAGAGGTTCTTCTGCAGTATTCAGATTTTTCAAAAAAGTATTTGCCTGACTATTCTTTTGTTCCTTTACTGAGACCAGCTAAGAGACACCACATGGCTGTGCAAATTCTGGTTCTGTGGGAGCCCTCTGATCTCATAGAATTTCAAACTGAAGTGGAGAGGAATTCAGATCCAACATATGTGTCTCTCTCATTCCCTTCTGCCCTTTAAATTTTCCTTCTTTTCAGTTCTAAAAATGTATAATATATTGGAGAGCTCGCTGAAAAATCTTTGCTAATAATTTATTGGGGTTTTTAATTACAGTTCTGCCTGTCTTTATGCATAGATTAGATTTAAATGTGAAATGTTCACTGTGGTGCCTGAACCCTGGCACAATTTGGTATTTTTTTGCTGGGCAAGGTCTTCTGACGTGCAAACTCGTTTATCAGTTATGTGACTTTGCCACTTAATTTTGTAGACTTTTATTAGGCCAAAAGTAAATTTTCTTTTGATGGAGTCCAAGCAAGTAAATTTGCTCTGCTAAAATTTTTCCACGGTGCATTTCGTAGTGGCCTTGTCTTTTGGTGTGGGTGTGTTTTTCAGGTAAGGGGGATTTGAAACCATTTCTGAGCCTCAGAAATCACTCTCTGCCCTCTGGGCCGCTCATTTCTCAAGGCAACTTTTGGACCATGTTTTATGAACTAGGACGGCTGTACTCCTGCATATCTTAGGGAATTCATGTTTTGTGGAAGAAAATGACCTAAGTGAGTACTTTGCTCATCCCTGGAAAGAAAGGGAGGGTTTATGTCTCGTGTGATGCTTTTTTCCGCTCTCTGGAGCAGAAGGTTGTAAGCTTTGCTGCAGCCCTTCTCTTCAGTGCCTTTCTTTGTTAGCAGAGAAAATGAACCAGACCTCTGGTATTTGCCAGCTTTTCCTTCCCTTCCCTTCTTTTTCATGGAATTCTTAGTTCTGTACTGAAAAACAGATGGCTCTGGAGTACAGCTTTAGATGCTCCATGATGAACCACGATCCCTGTGCCTGGGGTGAGGCCACTGCCTGCAATTCTCTCGCCTGAAGCACAGAAAATCTGGGATTCGGGATCCCTGTGAGCTCTCGGCTGGCAGAAAAATCCCCCAGGCTATTGAAAGTCGCCACCTCAGGCTGGAGGAATCCAGAAGGTTGAGAAAGCTGCGGATTTCTGGAGGCTCAGGGAACAGCACTCAGTTTTCCTTGCTCTGATACTCCTCCCCAGCAATCTGCTGCTGGCTGCTGCCAGAGACACCACAGGGCTTGGAGAAATATTCCGTGTTACCTCACATCACCTCTCCTCTGCTCTTCACTTGGAGCTGTTCACCCCGTGCCTGATCCTGCTGACAGAGCACCCAGGGGTGCAGGGATGTGTCCCTGATGCCAGCTCCAGCTGGAAGCTGCCCGTGAGGCTGATGCCAGGTGTGGAGAGAGAGGCCGGTTAGAGGTGTGTGACTGTGATAATGCACTTGAAGGATGCACTGACACGTTGACCTGGTCACTCCTGCCTGCAGGGGTGGCTGTTTGAGGGCTGTGGAGTTGAATCATCACGGAATCATGGGATGGTTTGGGTTGGGAGGGACCTTAAAGCCCATCTCACCCCACCCCCTGCCGTGGGCAGGGACACCTTCCACTATCCCAGCTTGCTCCAAGCCCCGTCCAACCTGGCCTTGAATTTCCAGGATGGGAATGATATTTTTCATTACTTGGTTGCTCGCAGCAATTTAGTTGAAATAAAACTTTTGTTGGGTCTGTTTGCTGAGCTCACATATGTTGGTGTTCTTGGTCGCATTAATGGAGGGGTTTTAATGGCTGATTAATTGGGAGCCTGCTAGAAATTGGGAGTGCAGAGCAGATGGTCGGTATTTCTGAGACAAAACAAGTTGGTTCTGTTGGAAGCATCACCGTGTTCCGTGCTGGGGATGAGTGCAGGTCTGGGAATCTTTGTCCCGTGTCCCTGGCATGTGGAGGGATGGGATGCTGGGCAGGCTCCTCCCGAGCTGGCATAGCCAGGGTCTGTCTGGGCACCCTTGTTTGTGTCCTGTTCCCCGTGAACTGCTGCTTTCCCAAATCAGAAGTGAGATCTGGATATGATTTCTAAGTCTCTCCAAGGCTCTTCTGATGCTTGCTGGGCACATGTTGTCCACAGTCAAGGGATCTCTGAGTCAAGGAGCACAAAGATCCGCCCCAGCCCTACAAACTCTGCCTCTCCCCTTGGCTGAAAGCTGTTCTGGCTGCAGGTCACTGGCTTTGATGGTGTCCCCTGGGTTTAGTGGTGTCCCTTAGGGCCTGGGCCCCAGTGCTTCACCAGGGGCTAAATTTAGCTGCAGTTGGTGCCCAGGTAGGGAGTGACAGGCAGAGGTTCCCACACCGTTCCCTTGGTGTTGTCTCCCTTATTTGACATTTTTATTGCATTCCTCAGCTCGTTTGGCATTCCAGGCTGTTTGTCTTTGCCTGCTAAACTTCCACCACTGCCAGAAAGCTTTGTAAGCCACATATCCTGGAAGGATGTTTAATCCACCCATCTTTTCTGTTTAGCTGAGAGCTCTGACACGTTAATGAACACTGATGATCGCTCTGCTGCTGAATGCTGGCAGAACTGCCCTGCCCTCTGTCCCTTGCTGTTCTGTCCTGTGCAGTGCCATCAGGATTCCCTCTGGGAGACCTCTCTTATCCCATTAGGCCGTTCAAAGCTACACCAGACCAACATTCACGCCAGGTGAACAGTGAATCAGATAAAAGAATCTGCCAGTCTTAAAAATGAGGTGATAACCCCCTGCCCCAACACAGGGGCTGTTCCCTGCTGTTGGGTGGTTCAAGGAGCAGCAGAGGGAGGAGGGAAGGGCAGGCTAAGCCCAGATCTGCTCCGGGAATGCTGCTCGTTCCCTCTGCTTGGGACCTGTTGCTTTCATAGGAACCCATTTCCAGAACTTTTACTGGAGGATGGGGAAGTCAAATTCTGTTCTTGAGTCATCCTCCTCTCTGTGCTTTCTCACCAGGTTTATCTTTTGGTCTCTGCTTATGGGATATTTTTGTCCGTTTCTGTTTGCTCTTCCTTGATAATCAGCGTAGCAAAGAGCAAATGTTATTTGGGTATTGGAAAGTACAAGATGAAAAATGACACTTGGGAACTTCTTCAAGTCTGAGAGTGAAGTCAATTAAAGCAGAGTGAAGCCTTTGCAACAGGACTTGAGCACTGAGGGAGAGATGAGTTGGCCCTGAAGGTCAGGACAGCCCGTTCCAGATCTGTACCTGTGGGTTTTGCTTTTTGAACACATAGGTGGGAATTTGTGACCTTCTCCCGTGTTGGCTGTTCACAGTTCCTTGATTTTTACTGAACACATTATAACCTTGCCTTGAGACTCCTCACATAATGAAGTGTTCTGTTACTTAGTACATAAACTTCAGTTCTGTTGTTAATGAAACAGTGAGGGATTGCACAATGCAAACATGAATACAAAGCGACTGCTCTGTCATGTTTTGTAAATGTGAATTTCTCTCTCAGTAAGAGACAGGTAATACTTTCTCTAGGTGTGCAGTTACTCCCTTAAGTTTTCTTTTCTTTGCATTTTTTTTTTAAATTTAGCTGCAGTCACCCTGCAGCCTCCACCACATATGGCACAAATTGCTGCTGCGATAGAATTGCTAATAAGAAAATTAAACTAAAGTGCCTGCAAGAAGCTTTATGTGCACCAAAATTCAACTCAGCTCTGGGGCTGTTGCCAGATGTGTCTGTGTCTCTAGTGGAGTTTGACTGTGTCTTGCAGATTTGGGAATGTCTTTGGGGTTGGTAGTGGTGTGTGTTCCTGTTGGCGTGTTGAATAAGGAGTAGTAATGCTGCAGAGAGCTTGAGGATTCACCTGGGGAGTTGGTTCAGCACAGGATGAACAAGTTCTGTATTTTGGGAGGTCAGTGGAGTAGCTTTTTTGTTTGAAGCCAGAATCCTGGCCTTCCCGTGGCTGTAAAGGTCTGTGATATTTTGAATGTTGAGTTTATGAAAATGCAGCTGCAACAGGAGCTGTCACCAGAGCCAGGCTGGACGGGGCTTGGAGCAACCTGGGATAGTGGAAGGTGTCCCTGCCCATGGAATGGGATGAGCTTTAAGGTCCCTTCTAACTCAAACCATTCCATGATTCTGTGATCCTGCACGGCACGGAGGAATAGGATAACAGAGCTTGCAGGTTGTGACTAATGCATTGACAGAGCTCTGGGAACAGGGAGAATTGGAATATGTATTCCTAGAAAAGTGTGAACATTTTTTGTGGAGACTTAGTGCCAGCCCTGATCGATGCACTGATCCATCACTACCTTCAAAGCAAATTCATGGAATTGAATTCTTGGAATCGTAGAATGGTTTGGGCTGGAAGGGACTTTAAAACTCATCTCATTCCAATCCCCTGCCATGGGCAGGGACACCTTCCACTATCCTGGGTTGCTCCAAGCCCTGTCCAGCCTGGCCTTGGACACTTCCAGGGATCCAGGGGCAGCCACAGCTTCTCTGGGCAGTTTCCTGCACACAGTTTATCAGGAGCTCAAGTTCAGGTGTTCACAGGTGAAATTCCTTGTTCCCCCAGGTCCTGCCCTCCTGCTCACCAGTGACAACATCAAGCAGCGCCTGGGCTCTGCTGCTCTCGACAGGTACCTGCCCTCGTCACTGCTCGGGGAAACTCAGAGAGACACTGGACTGCTCTTACAAATACAGAGTTTGGGAACAAAAGCCTGTCTTCTAACATACACTGGGCCTTCTGCTCCAGATGTTGGAGACAATAATGTTTCAAGAGTGTTTGCTGCAGATGTGGGTGGGTTTTTTCCACAGTTACTTTCTGGCTTGTGAAATTGGAAAAGCTGAATTGCTCCAAGTGTGCTCATTCTCAGGGATGCTGTGGAAGCATTGCTGAAGTGGGGCATCACTGCATCCTCCTGCCTTGGTGTATCTGTCTAATGGTATAAACCCCAGAGGAACAGAGCCAGCTTGGAGCTGGGAGCAGATCCTGGCTGAGCAGGGAATGCAGGACTCTCCCGGTGTAAGATTCCCCTCTATTCTCTTGGGAGCTGTGGTATAAAACCAGTTGAATTCCTTGTTTTCCTTGTCTGTCCCCAGCATCCACGAGTACAGGCTGACCAGCTGGCTGGGCCAGCAGGAGGACATCCACAGGATTGTGCTGTACCAGGCTGACAGCACCCTGACCCCCTGGACCCAGCGCTGCATCCGCCAGGCCGACTGCATCCTCATCGTGGGGCTGGGGGACCAGGAGCCCACTGTGGGAGAGGTGTGGGAGCTGCTCCTTCCCCTCTGGGCACTGGGAACAGTCCAGGTCAAAGCAGGTTGCTTCACACTCGTGTATTTTCCCGGGTTTAACACCCGGTGAGGCATAAATAATGAAATATTCCTGAGAAATGCCTGTTAGAAATAGCAAAAGAATTGCATGAGGATCCTCTGAAATGGCAAGTTTTATGTGGGAGTACTTCCAGCAAAGTTCTTTTCCTCTAAAGAGTCATTTTGGCCAGTGGTAAATCAAAAATTGCTTTGCAGCTTTGTGTGTCTGCTCAGAATTTCTTTGGGTCTCCAAATTCTTTTCTGCCTGGATGAAATTCATGGTGTGTGCTTAGGAAAAAGTAGATCTAAATTGCAGTGTATGAATTATTTATTATATTTTATTACAGATTTTAAGCTGTAATTTTTTTCCCCGTACTATCCATTTTTACGGTTTTGTATTTTATTACCAAAGTCCTCTGACCAGACAAAAATTCTGCGAGAAATTGAAAAAAGAGATCACAGGTGGGGTTTTTTAGGATGCTGAAGTGCTGAGTCTGACCTGCAAAGAGCCTGGGCTGGTCCCACGTGCAGCTTTCGTGTGTGTCGCGTTGTGTGGGCTCTTCCTGCCTGGGCGTGGGAGGCAGGAAGCACAGGCAGAACAAGCTGCCAGCAGTTGCCTAAAACAACAACAAAATATTCAAAATCAGGAATGCAAGGAGGGAAAAAAAAAAGTGGGCTGATGGGAAGGGAAAGAAGAAAACACTGAATATTTGTGGGCTCGAGTCTGACTCGGGCAGCATCTCACGTTGCAGGAGCAGTGCCCGCCTGTGCTGTGCATTTAATGGCCTGGTTTAAGTCAAAAACATTCAGGTGTGAATCCTTGGCTGATTTTAGACCTCTGTGTGCTGTGTAAGCCCAGAGTTAACCGTGTTTTTGCCTAAATCAATCACGTTTGGGGGTTCTGAGTGTGCAGAGTTGGATTCAGGTGGGAATAGGGGTGTGGGGGGGTATGTGGATGTATTTCACACTGAGGCTGGGGCAGCCGGTACTGACTGCCCTTTCCTTGGGTGTCCACGGCTGCTGTAGCTGGAGAGGATGCTGGAGAACACCGCAGTGAGAGCCCAGAAGCAGCTGATCCTGCTCCACAAGGAGGATGGGCCTCTCCCTTCCCGGACTGTGGAGTGGCTCAACATGCGGAGCTGGTGTTCTGCTCACCTCCACATCCACTGCCCACGCAGAGTCTTCTCCAAGAGGAGTCTGCCCAAGCTGGTAAGAGATTCCTGATTTGGTGGCTGGTCCCTCGCTGTCCCTCACTTTTATCTGTAATCTGTGTATCAAGGGGAATCTGGGATAATGACACTCCACGAAATTCTGATGTGCTGTGGGTTCTCTTTAAATCTGTTCAGCCTCGATTGGATTTAGGAAACAGGGATAAGGGGGCCAGGTTTTCTCTATGGATACCGACTTGGCTTTTTGATATCCTCAAAAGAATAATCACTGTCTCAGAGTCCCAGTGAAAGGTGTGTACAGGCCACAGAGTCCTTTTTGTTGGCTTCCCAAAGCCATGCTAAACATAAGGCAGAGGCAGCCTGGGATGCTTCCCAGGAACTTCAGATCCTTGTCAAGGAAGAGAAAGAGCTTCAAAGGAAATACTGTACTGCCCCCAGCAGCTGTAAAAGACTGAGAGAGGCCACTGGTTACTAGAACTGTTCGGGAGGTTCACAACCCTCTGTTCCTCTGAAGAAGAGCTGTAACAGAGTCACTGACAGCTTCAGGCTGGAAGGGACCACTGGAGCTCCTCCAGTCCCTCCTCCTTGCTCAGCAGGGTCCCCTGGAGAAGCCACTAGGATTTTGTCCAGACAGGCTTGGAGTATCTCTAGTGAGGGAGATTTCAGAGCCTCTTCGGTCTCTGTCCAGTGCTCATCACTGCACAGGAAAGAAATTCTTCGTCCTGTCCAGGTGGAACTTCCTGGGCATCAGTTCCTGCCTGTTCCTCTTGTCCCATTGCTGGGCCCCCCGGAGCAGAGCCTGGTCCGTTCCTGGCCCCTCCTTGCAGACAGGGACAGACAGGCATGAGGTCCCCTCTCAGTCTTGTCGTCTCCAGGCTGAGCAGCCCCAGCTCCCGCAGCGTTCCCTCCCAAGAGAGAAGCTCCACTCTCCTCATCTTTGCAGCATCTCTTAGCAGGCTGCTGTTGGCTGACTCTGCCCCGCTGTGCGGTGACCGTGCCCCGCTCTCCTCTGCAGGTGGAGATGTACGAACGCGTGTTCCAGAAGGCCCCGGACCGTCACTCCGACTTCTCGCGCCTGGCCCGGGTCCTGACCGGCAACGCCATCGCGCTGGTGCTGGGCGGCGGCGGGGCCAGGTAGGGCATTGTCCTGGGTGTCCTGGGCTGGACGGGGCTCTGAGCAACCTGGCCTGTGCAAGGTGCCCTGCCCGTGGCAGGGGGTGGAGCAGGATGGGCTTTAAGGTCCCTCCCAACCCAGACCGCTCTAGGGTTCTGTGCTGGTGCATCCCCCAGACCCGAGAGCCCCGCTGTCCCTGGGCTGGGACGGATCCCTCAGGGTAACAGACATCCTGGGACACCAGCACTGCTCTGCCGGCAGCATTTGGGGGGAGGAGGCACTGGGGAAGTACACAAACTTAGCCTGCTGTGGGGATTTGTGCAGGATTTCTGCAGAAGGAACATGAGTGTTTGTGACCTCTTGAGGCCTCTCGTAATGGCCCCTCATAAACCGGGAGGTGACCAGGCCACAAAAGATGATGTTTCTTTCTGTTGGCCTACACGATGGATTTTTTTTTTCCCTTATGGATTCTTATATTAGAAAATGGCTCACAGTATTTCAAAGTTCGAGCAGTAAGAGGAATTATGTCCTCTAATGGAGAATGTTCTCATCTTTATAATCCTCCAAACCCCCAGGTACCCATGCACTTCAACAGCCTTACCTTACAGAAAGAGTGTGTTTTTGCAGACACAAGGACAAGGTGTGTGCTGAGCACTCTGTTAGAATTCCATCTGAAACCCCCAGTGAGCTTTAGAAACAAATCATTACTGGCATTTTTCTTTGGAATCCCTTTTTACTTGGAGAGTTTTCTGTTGAGACAGAATTGAGTCGCCCTTTGTCTCAAGCGAGCACTGCCTTCCTTGTCTCCATCAGTGTGTTCCTAAAGCCCTGCTTTAAAAGAGCGCTTTGAAATACAGCTCTCAAAAAAACAAAATCCCTAATTTGCACGCAGTCTGTCTGTTTAAGTGCACAGAAATATCACATTTTTGTCGTTGGGCCAGCGCGTGCTTTGGGGGAGCCTTCGCTGCAGGAAAGGTTGGAGCTCCTTTGTGCCAGCTCCTCCTGATCAGTCGCTGGTGCTGAGACAGCCAGAGCTGATTCCTCGAGTGTCTCACAGGTGCCTTGATCCTGCTGCCTTTCACAGCCCCTCAGCCGAGCTGGTTTCAGGATTTCATTTCCGACACAAGCTCTGTCCTGTGGAGACACAAAGCAGAGCAGCAGAGGGGAGCTTCTGTTTTATCTGAGTATCTCAGGAGGCTTCTCATCCACTGATACAAAGCATTTGTGGTTTGTTCTTTGTTCCCAGCTGATATCTCTGCCTCTACCAAAGCCTGTGTCATGCTAAATATGTGCACTCCTGTACTGCTGGCAGCACATTTTGCTCGTTCCCTTCCTTCCTTCTGTAACACTGCTGTAATTTTTTGCCAAACTGTTTATTATTTTTTTGTTCTACTACTTAATTTGCAAGCTCCCACCTGCGGGTGTGCAGGATCCGAGGTAAGGAGGAGCAGGGTCACCGAGCCTGTGTTGGTCCTGTGTTGTCCCTTTCTGCAAAGCTGCTCTGCTGCTGTGTTGGCTTCGGGGTCTCTGGATGCTCATCACCCATTCAGCAACGAGCCATGGGCCATTAGCCATCAGTCTGCTCATTTCTGCATCCCTGAATGGGGAGGACTTGAAGAGGATTAAGGGCAGAGTGGATAAATGGGATGTTTCTTCCTTCTCTGGATTCTTTCTGTGCCATGGACTGAAATGCTCCTTCAGGGGTTCCAGGCTGGCACAGGGATGGTGTGAGCATTGTGTTTTCCCTGGAAAGGTACAGAATGCTGTTCTAGTCATTAAATAATCATCTAAATTGTGGTTAGATAAAGATTTTTTGAAGTGAGAATGTAAGTAAGACTGGGGAAAGGACAGAATTACGCTGAATCATATAAAGGTTCAGAATTACTCTGAACCTCTGCCTTTGGAAGGCAAAGTAAATTCTTAGATTGCCCATCTCTGCTAACAAGAGAATTTGAAGAGATTACATTAGGTACTTAAAATCATCCTGTGATTAAAGCACAGTCAGACTAAGAATGTCTTCATGGGTCTCTGCACAGACTGTTAATGGCCTTTGGATAATAATTACATGAGGAACCTCCCAGCTTGCTCTCAGAGCAGGAGTCACGCTGGTCACACAGCCAGGGAGAGGCAGCAGTGACAGGGGCTGGCTGGTGGGTATTTGTTCAAGGTATTGTGTTCTGTGACCCAGTAATATCAATTATTTAGTTGTTATTTTGGGAATGTTTGTCTGGCTTCCCAGTGACAGCCGGATTGGGAGGTTTTACCAAGAGCAGCTTCCTAGTAATTATCGTTGTGGTTTGTCGTGACAAAAGGCTCATAGGAACTAAAGGTTTTCTTTCTCCTGTGAGGATAAAAATAAAACAACTTGAAGTGATACGGTTCTAAAATTACAGTGTTTTGCTTTTGTTAAATGCTAACTTAATTTTACTTAGAAACATGGTGGAGTTTGAGGGAAGGAAAGAGGATTTGTGTTTAGGAAAATAAAACCTTTGAGGTGTAGTTGCAAGAATAAAGACACATCAAGCCCTGCGACAAAGGCATAAACCTTCCATAAATAATTGCCCTGACCTTTAGCCCTCCCACATACAGCCCACCCCTTCGTTGGTTTGCCATGGTTGTCTTAGCAAAGCTGTTTGAAAACTAAGTTCTGTAATAATTATTTACTCTCTAGGAATTTATCTGGGAATCCGTAAGGCTTTGGAAAAAAACAGGTTGAGCTGTTCCGGAATCACAGGGTAGCCCAAGCTGGAAGGCACCCACAAGGACTTTCAGTCCTGGCCCTGCACAGGCACCCTAACAATCCCACCCTGAGCATTTCAGGCTCCCCTGAGGAGCTGCTGTCAAAGGATATTTACAGATATTTCATCAGGGCGTCTTTTCATTTCTCCTTTTTCTGTTTAGTTTTCTCCTCAAACTTATTATCTCACCTCAGCACTTGATGTGTCAAGTAGCTGGGTTTTTTTGCACACAGTTTTCTTGCTGACTCCACAGATGTGGCTCAGACCTTTTCATTTTGGGCAGTTGACTTGTTTCACTTGTCCTTTCTGCCTTTTCTCTGTTTCCAGCTCTGGCCCTCTGGAAAGGGAGGATAAAAGCAGCAGTGTAGGAGCAGCAAGTTCTGCCCTTGTTGTTGTGGGGTCTCTGTGTCTGATGAACACTCCTGTTGTCTCCTCTGTGCTCCTGCAGCCACGTGCAGAGTGCTCACACTCCAGGCTCTCAGAGAAGGACAACCAGGCAGGTCCATCTTCAGCTGGTCACTCATGGGCTGCTGCTGAGCTCCTTAAAGCCTGGCTTTATCCTCCCATTCAATGGCTTTACCCGGGGATGAAGAGGCTGGCAGAGTCCCTGACAGGCAGATCTCGATTGTTCTGCTCTCAAGAGGTCACATTTGCTGTCTGCACCCTGTGTTTGACTCCCGGATTGCTGGGGGAATAAACCATGGAGGATTCTCTATGTCTGTGATGTCTGGCTGCAGCTCCAGCTCATTCAGGCAACTTTGAGGAAAAACCTGCTTGTCAATCCTGCCTCCCTTCCCTGCCACCAGACTGCGATCTGTTCTTCCAGAAGGCACAAGGAATTTGTTTGTCCTGTGTCTGCACTGGGACAAAGCCCTTCAGCTTCTGAGCCATCCCTGGCACAGGCAGGACGGGCAGAGCTGCATTTGGTGCCTGGAGGGGATGCACGGGTCACGCTGTCCTATACAGTGGGTCGAGCAAGGAGCCCGTGGGACGTGCCCACAGCCACCTGGGGACGTGGTGGATGCACATGTGCACCTCCAGGAACTTTCATTTGGAGGCTGGGCCCAGCGTGGCAGCACACTGGGAGGTTGTTTCCCCCTTTGTGTCCCTGAGCAACCACGGCAGAAAAGAAATGATGCAAAGCTCCCAGCACGCCGTAAGGAAAAACTTGAAACAGATTCTGAGAACCTGAGAACTGCAGAAGATCATGTTCCTTTTCTGACTGCTGGTGCTTTTAGCCTGCAAGTGTGGCTGGGAGGTGAGGAGCTCTTGCCTGGGAACAAACCCTCTGGTGCTTCCCCCGCTCCATCCTGCTAAAAAAGGAATTGAGTTCGGGGATTGATGACCTGATCTACCCATGTAAAACACTTTAAAGCAAGTGAGTGCTGTGAGATTTGATATTCCTCCTTGGGTTGTCTGGGGAGCTCCTGGCTGCCTTCAGCAGGCACAGGGACGTGGTGCTGCTGTTCCACGGCTGGTGACGCAGCATTTTAATTACACCCCCAGCAATTAAGTGCTGTCAGAGCTGGCAGGATGCAGAAGCTGAATCTGCAATATGCTCATGTGAGGAGTCAGAAATGATTAATAAGGACACCAGTAAGTTTTGGAGGTTGATTTGTTTTTCTGTTTGGTTTGTTATTTTAACATGGAGGGGAGAGCCTTGAAGCAAAACCCTCGTGGTCCCATCCTGGCTGAGGGCAGCTGCTTCTCAGTTCTGTCCTTTTCTCGTGATAATTGGGAACAGACAGGGTTTGGTGCTTACCCTGTTACTTAGATGCTAAGTGCTTCCTCCTTAACTGGATTTTGCCATCTTAACTCTGAGAAACTTTCACTTCTGCACTGCATGGTGCAGGTCTGGTGTTTGGCAAGAGGGTCACTGCAGGTGAGAGAAACTCCTTCCTTGCCTCCTGTGAAATTCTCATCAGCTTTTTTTCCTGAGAGAAGCCATGAAGTCACTGTCTTCTTTCCCTTGCTTGAATTCGTTAAGGAAAAATTGACAAGCTGCCAGAATTAATGAACATTTAAATTGTCGTCAGCGTAACGTGGGAATGACTGAGGAATGTGCTGCAAGGAAGGGAGGGTGGAAATAGCACCTCTGCTTTTTGGGGCTGTTTTTAGTTCTCCCAAGGTCAAATGGCAGCACGGGAAGGTCTGGTTTCCAGCACTGCTGCTGTGGAGAAGAGCTGAGATCCCCTGTGGAATGTCATCTTTTGCTCCATGGTCCACAAAAGCAGAGAGAAGCACAGGGACAGAGAACCGGGAAGACAGCAAAGACCTAAGCTTAGTGAGTGTTTTAGAGCCTAGTAAAGGTGATGTCCCCTGGGTCAGGACCAAGGTTTGGCTTCCAGGGGTGGGATGGGCTGGAGGTGCAGTGGTGGAGCTGGCACCTCACAGCCCAACTTCCAGCGTGTGATGCAACATCTGAGAACAAAAAGCTGAAATTTGAGGTGGAAATGCTGCTCCAATGCCAAGGTGCTGTCCTTGGGATGGACAGTTTGCTCCCGTGGTGCTGACAGCTCCCTTCCCAGGCTGCAGCTCCTTTTCCTGCATCGTGGTTGTGAAATCCTGGGGTTCAGTCGGGCAATAAGAGAACCTCCTGGGGAGACTCTGAAGTTTTATGGTGCAGCTGCTTCCGATTCAGTTCCAGCAGTTAAGGAAGATTAATTCTTATTCCTCAGCTAAGACAGGTAGCTTATGATAGGAGGCTTCTTACCCCTTTCAGGAGGAGAAGTGTGTGCATGGATGTTGTTTAAAACTGCCACTACAGAGCTGCAAAACTTGAGATGGAGCTGGTGGGCTCCTAAGATCGATTCCTGAACCTCAAATACAGGGAGGGAACTGGAACCAGGGGGAGAGTTGCTTTTTTAAACTATTAAACCTGACTACAGGCACCCAGACAATGTGCTCCTAGGGTGTGTGGGAGGAGAGGGGAGGAATTTGCTGCCTGAAGGAGGCAGCTCCAGAGGGAAACACTTGGAAAACACTGCCGGAAAGAACACAGCAGTGTTTTCCCCTATGGGATCCTAAACACACTCAATACAGAGATTATGGAAGGGATAGAAGAAAATCCCGTGGGAATTTCCTAGGCTCTTAATGTTCCTCACATAAGCTGGAACACAGTAAATGTTTCTCAGCTCCTCTGCTGGGTTCAAGACTTAAGATGGACTGAGTCTGATGAGGGACACCCCAGGGTAAGGAGGGGTAAGGGGTCTCTGGAGCCCAAGTGCTGTCGTGACCAGTTCCTTGTGCTGGAGGATAAAAGTAATGTCTTGAGAACTTGCTTAACGATGTTTCTCCACACTTCCACTCCTGTCTAGATCAAACACAACCTGTTTCCCCTTTTCCTTTTCCCACCTGGCTGTGTCTGCCAGTCTGTAAGTCTCTTTTCCCTTTCTAACACATCCAAGCCTTGAGATTTCCCAGTTTCTTTGCGCCATTTTTGCTCCACACTCATTCCTTCTTGTCTTCTTTACATCTGCCCTTCAGTTCCTTTCTCAGTCTTTGCTTTCAAGTCCTCTCATGAATTGTGAGATTTTCACCTATTGTGAAAAAATGCAGTTTGCCAACTTTTTTTGCCATCCTGGTGTGTCCCTGTGTGTCAACAGAAATGCACTTGGCTTTGAAATCATTCCAGATCATGCAGGGAGCTTCAAGACTGCACCAAGTTTGCAAATAGGTTCTTGATTGCAGTGTTTAATGTTGTTTTCAGTGGTTTGTAATGGGGTACAGGTATCCCCTTCGTTTGGTGTCTCTGCCTCACAGTGCTTAAAATTCACAGGGCACAGAGCTGACAGCTTGAAATGTCTGAAAACTGGATTCGGGGTTGTGCTTTTTCCTGAAGTGCTCAGAAAACACAGCCTGAGAAAATGCTGGTTCTGAAGTAAATTATGGGAAAAAATTGTTGCTAAAACCATTGTTCTTCATTGTGACCTTGGCTAGGAGGGGTTTGGAAGGGCAGCACCAGCCTCTCCAAGGTGCTCCTGGTGCCATGAGCCACTGGCAGCTCTGGAGGGTTCAGTCACTGGAGAGAGGAAGGGACAGGCAGGATTTCGTGGGGCTGGGCTTCAGCTCCTGATGGGATTGAGGAAATGGCTTAAACCCTCAGAACTGTGCTCTCCTTTGGTGAAACACAGCGTGGGCAGCTGGGCAGGTCACCCTCTGGAAATGGCTCTGGAGCACTTAGAGGGAAGAGAAATACAAACCATTACCGGGAGGAGATGTTTGGGGTTTCGGGAGGATGTCGTTATCTCCAAACGTAAATGGATTTGTGCTGCTGCCTCGTGGCTTGGATGTGTGTGGGGAATTTGCTTGAAGCCTGCCATGCAGTTGTTCTGATGGAGTCGGCTCTTGGCTCCGGCAGGCAGAGGAGTGACCAGGTGACACTTTGTGCTGTCTGGGTGCAGTGCCAAGGCACACGATCCGTGTTTCTGCGGGGGCTGCTGAGGTTTGGGGGCATCTTGGCCTCCTCCGGCAGGAGGGATCTGGGTGCTGGGCTTGTTGGGGGCTGGCCAAGATCCCTGTCTCCAGCCTGGTGTCTGGCAGCCCTGGATGGAGCCAGTCTGGCACAGACTGGGCCCTTCTGCGCTGGGTTCACACCATTTCCTGATTTCCACTTATGTGAGACTAGAGCAAGCTTTTTTTTTTTTTTTGCAATTACTGGGTTTTCTTTCTCTCCCCCTGATGCAGTCAGGCAGCATCCCTGAAATTGCTGTTCCATTTCCAAGTGCTTGCTGGAGATACTGAGCTGGCATGTAAGGGCTGTGCTTTCCTCTTCTCCAGCAAGACAGGTCTTGAAGGATATGTGCTGCTAAAAGGATCCCATTCCTCATCCTGATCGTGCTCTGAAGTTCCAGCAAATTGAGCTGAGATACGAAAGGAACTTGAAAAATGCTTCTTCCCTTTGTTTAAGTGGAAGAATCAGGCTTGCTGTGCAGCATCTGCAGTGTGTCAGTGCCCAGTAACAGCTGAGGAAGCAGGATCTCTGCAGCAGGCAAGTATCAAAATGATACAAGAGGGGCTCAATCTGCTTCGTGTCGTGGAAAAAAACCCACCCCAACCTCTGAATACTTGAAATATCTTTCCTCCAGTTCCTGTTCTTCGAAGTAATCCCTCTGTGCACCAGGCCAGTCTGTCTCTTGGCTTTGCAAAGGCAGAAAGTTGGCAGCTCTGAGCTTAATCCTTGTGGCCTTTGCAGCCTTCCCCCATCACGGACAGCCTGCACTTGGTTGGGAGCGTTTTGGAGGAGGGGAAGCTGTTTGCTGACCTGTATTATGGCTTTTGTGTGTGTGGATAAATGTCTGGATCTCAGTGCACAGTGGAATGGAATTTTTGTCTGTGATATCCCTTTTTTGAAGCTCATACTGACTCATGGGTGGCTTCAGAGCTTGTAATTGCCCCTGTAGGTGCTCAGAGAAGTGGTCTGTGCTCTCGTCACGAGTGGAGTGGTTTATCTGCCACGTGCAGATAAACCAGAGGCAAAGCTGAATTCCAGAGTCAGGCTTCTGCATTCCCAGCATCTTTCAAAACCAGGTTTGATTCCAGGGCAATATTCAGGAGGTAAAATAACAGAGAAGCAGCAAAACCCTTTATCCTATGTGCCGGTTTGGCCAAAGACAAAGGATGTCTTTGTCACCCCAAGACATCCTTGAAGATAAAACTGCACCTTTGACTTGGTGTTTTACTTGTGCTGCTCTTTTGGGGAGGCTGAAGGAGCAAGGTAAGGAAGGTGGGCTCCTCCTTGGAAAAGATGATGATAATGTATTTTTGGTTACTTAATTTGACTCTTATCCAGGTCAGCCCTAGAGTTGTGTTTGAACAAACAAAACCCCTAAAAATAAATCAGCGAGTTGTATTTGCTGTTGAGCAAAGCTCCTGAGACACGGCTGGGAGCTCCTCCGAGGGCCTCGAGCTCTGTGTTTGCAGGTGGTTGGGAAGAGGCCGCAGCCTAATTGCTCCTGAGAGGCTCTGCTTTGATTTCCTCAGGGAGGGACCATCCCAAGCGATGCCCGGCGCGTTCATCGTGGTTTTAATCGTGTTTGTGCAGCAATTCAGAGCTCTGCCTCCGAGTGAGCTGGGGGAAAGGCAGAGCCTGTGGCTGCTTCCAGATTCCCAGACCTGAATGCCAGTTGCTCAGAGAGTTGTGTAACAGTTGGGTCATCACGTGCCCACAAAAGCCGTGTTCACATGGCTTGGCACCCACGGAATGCTTAATGATCTGATTTTTCCTTTTCCCATCTGCAGCACCTCTGTAATTGCTCATTTGCTCCCATCTGCCACGGAGGTTGAAGGTTATAACAGCTTCTATTAAACCCTCCAAGCAGCAGGAGCTTGGGAGTCATTGACCTCAAAGTTATGGCTTAAAAAAAACCTCTAAAATTAATTGCAGGTGGTTTAGTTGGACTCTCCTGTCCTGATCTCCAGTCTTCAACCCACCAAACTCATTTATTCACAGCAGTGCCTTGATAAACAGGTGAAATTAAACAAGGAGGTGGTGGAGTTGTGGGTCAGCTCTTGTTGCTGGTTTTGCACCTTGTTTTATTAGATGTAGAAGCATGTGCTGTGTTCACTTCCCATGGAGCAGCTGTGAAGCTCTGTTGGCAAGTCCCTGTGCCTTCAGGAGCGTGGTTCTTGCATTGCTGTGGTTTTGGGGAATCTCTGTCCAGCCCTACCTGGGCAGTGAACTTTCCTGTTAAGAAAAAGGAGATTGGAGAGCAGTTCTAAGGGAATTCACAGTTACATTCTCTAAAGTGCTTTGGTCTTATTTCTGCAGCTTCCAGATGTTGTGCTCAAAATGGGTTCTTCCAAGGCTTTAATAAATAAGTCTCAAAGGGGTGGGGAAGGAGGATATATTTGTTTTCCAAAGAAATTATCTTCCTTTGCAGATGATGACTGAATTGTTCCTTGGCTCAGAGTAAGGGGCAGGATTCTGTGACAGTCCCAAGTGGGTGCAGTTTGCCTTTCAGCCTCTTCCCTGCTCCTGTGCCCCTCTCCGAGCGTGGTGCTGCCAGCTGAGATGAGAAAACAAAAACCCTGGTGCATTTCATAATTTACTTGGATTATTTTGTGCTTTTTCTCCCCTCCGGTGCCTTCCTCCTGTATCCCTTCACACCCCAGGGCTGGGTAGCCCTGACAGCCCTCCTGGAGGGGCTGCATTTGCTCATTTATTTCTGTGTCAGGCACAAATCTCTTTGTTTAAAGCTTGTTCTAAAGTTAGTGTATAAAGCAGAAACAGGATCAGGGCTATAAAAGGACATCGTATTTGGATTTTCTGGCAGGAAGGGGGTTTCACTGGGCTTGTGATGAATAGGAGATGCTTTTTCTGCCAGATGTGCCTGCCTGGCACAGGGTCGATGTGTGATCTCTGCAGCATGGCAAGGCCAGAGGGAAACGGCTCCTAAGCCTCTGGCTTAAGGAGTTGCTGGAAATCTGAGGGCAAAGCTAAGTGGGAGGATAGAATGAGATTGTTGTTAATGGAGGGGAAGACAAGAAAAATTCAGGTCTCTGGATCAATACGTGTGGGCTGTGGAAGGGAAAAAGCTTCCTCCAGGGCAGCTGCTGTGAGAGATCGTGCTGGATGTTAGGAGAGAACCCAGTAATGTGGGGTTATTCCCTCTATTTAGCTTAGAAGTGGTGCTCAGTTGATTAATCAATTAATTAATGTTGTCAAGATTGGAAAGTTCCTTGTGAGTGCTCACGGAGAACCACGGCAGCAGAAATGCAGGGGACTGGTTTCTGCGTTCCTTTGGAGCTGGCAGAAAATCACTGCAATAATTCTGGCAGATTTATGATGCTGGGAAGTTTTATGGTCAGGAAAGCTGGGAAATAGTGTTATTGGAAAGATATAACTGGGATTAGATTTCAAAGCAGTGTTTGGGTATATTGCTGCTGCAAAAGCTCGGAGGTGCCAATTGGAGATAATCCAGTTGCAACTCGTAGCGGACTTGCTCCGTGTCTGAGCCAGTGACTGAGCCACTCAATGCCAGGATCAGCCACAGAACGCACCAAAAAATGCTGCTGTTTATGTAAGGAGCCTTTTCCTTATGTCACCTTTCCTGATGCCATTCCATGTAGCTCTTCACATAAAACAACATCCAGTTTCCCCTCACCCCAGCACGAAGAGCACCTCCACAATGACTCCAGGAAGGATCTGCAACCACCACCACCCCTCGGAAAGTAGTTCTGTAGTGGTTGTAGCTGCCTCTGTTACTCTGAGAGCTGCAGGCTCAGTCAGCAGCCCCAGTTTTGGGATCGTGGTCCCTGTGTGCTTGGCGTTGAGCTGCTGGACATGGTGGATTTTGGGATCTCCTGTCCAGTCCTGTGGGCTTGGAAGCTCAGGCACCCTCAGTTTATTTCTGTTGTGTTCAGAGCACGGTTGGGGGAGTGCCCAATGCACTTTTTGCACGTGTCCAAAATGGACACGGTAAATACAAATTCATAGAATTACAGAATCCTTAAGGTTGGAAAGGACCTTTGAGGTCGTCAAGTCCCACCATTCCTCCAGCACTGCCCAGGCCAGCACTAAGCCACGTCCCCAAGTGCCACATCCACGTGGCTTTTAAACCCCTCCAGGGCTAGGGACTCCACCACTGCCCTGGGCAGCCTGAGAAGGGCTGGACAACCTTTCCAGGGAAAAGCTGTTTTTATGGCTTTGCTGCTTCAGGAGTTTTAAGGTTCTGAGCGTGTCTTAATTCAGGTTTGTTGGGCTCTACTGGAGCTTAGTGAAGTCACCTCGACAATTTCTCTGTTTTTCTGCCTCCTTTGCCAGGTAACTCCCTCAGGAAGGAGGTGCAGGAAGCCTGGGGAGGCTCTGGTGGGAGACACAGCAGAGCTCTGCAGCAGCTGTGGCCTTAATCCTTTTTTAACCAAAGGAGCCAGCATCTCTTCAGAGCATTCGGGGAGATCTCCTTCATCCTGCTGAGTCAGTTCGGAGGAGAGATGGGGGCTGGTGAGGCTGAATGCCTGAGCTGGATTCCTCTTTGAATCCAGCTTCCTTTTTGAAGTGGATTTTGGAGGTGGTCGAGCTGCAGCCTTGCCTGGCTGCCCCCTTAGCCATGGTCTGAAAACCGAGTGTCCCTTCTGGCTGCTCCCAGGCTCGGGTTGTTCTTCCAAACACGGGCAACATCCTGCTGGTGTGTTAAACGTGGCTCGTGGGGAAAATATTGGTGCAGAGCTCTGGTTTCGTACTGATTGTGTTTCCTTCAGCCCCTGCCCTGAGCAGGGAGGACAGCCTGCCTTCCTGCACTTTAATCTGGGATGTCCTGCTGCATCCTTGCTCCTGAGCCGGATCTAATCCCAGCTCTGGTGGCACGTGCGGGGCTGGCACGTGCACGGCTCGCAGGGGAATTTTCCTTTTATCAGTTCTGCTCTGGCCTTCGTGCATCTCAGTCACGTGCCAGCAGCACTTCCCCAGGGGATGAAAGCGAGGGCTCATTTCAGCAGCGGGAATTTTCCTGCAAGACCTTCTGGCAGAAAGGCTGAGCTCTGTGTGTGTGCTGGGCTGTGGTATTTAGGGAAGCAGGGCTCCAGCCCTGTAACTCCTCTCTCTGCTCTGTGATCATTTCTTTCCCAGAATCACAGAATACCCTGAGCTGCAAGGGACCCACAGGGTTCATCCAGTCCAATCCTGGCCCTGCACAGACCCCCCAAAAACCCCACCCTGGGCATCCCTGGCAGCGCTGTCCAAGCCCTCCTGGAGCTCTGGCAGCCTCGGGGCCGTGCCCATTCCCTGGGGAGCCTGGGCAGTGCCCAGCACCCTCTGGGGGAAGAGCCTTTCCCTGATCTCAGCCTGAGCCTGCCCTGGCCCAGCTCCAGCCATTCCTTTAGATCCTGTCCCTGGTCACAGAGAAGAGATCAGAGCTGTCCCTGTTCTTCCCCTCACCAGGAAACTGTAACTGCAGCAAGGTCTCCCCTCAGTGTCCTCTTGTCCAGCTGACCAGACCGAGTGACCTCTTTGTGCCCATGAGTAGTAAAGAAGGAATGATGCTTGGAGTTTAGCCAGCACAGCTTCTGGAGGCTCGTTCAGCACAGGGATCACGATTGGGTGAGTGCAGAAAGCAGCACCTGGGGCAGCTGATGCCCAGAGCAGCCCCTGCTTTGCCTCACTCAGGCCAGGCTGAGGCAGTGGCAGAGCTGAGAACAGAGCCTGGCTCTGAATTCCAGCTCCTCCTCGGGCTGGGTGGTGCTGGTTCAGCTCTCTTGCAGAGGCATTGATGAATCAGGCCTGTCCTGGGCAGTGAATGCAATGGGAAGGAGTTTCTGTTCAGGTACTGACTGCAGTTCCTGGGCAAGTCTTTGGGTTCTGATAGAAATGATTCGAAAGTCCTCTTGTGGGTCATTGTTCCTGGGTCACTTGTCGCTGTCCTGGGACAGTGCTAGTCCAGGCAGGGGAGGTTCTCCATCCAGCTGCTCCTTCAGGCAGCCTCAGGGTGAAGGAAGCCGCGTGTGCAGCTGCAGGGACACGCTGTGTGCGCGTCCCCTCTCTGGGATGCTGCTTCCTCCCACGTAACAGCACTGCTCTGTCCCTCTCCTCTGCAGTGAGTGACGTTCAGCTCCGTGTCACCCAGGAGGTTTTGCCTGTCCCTGCTGGCTCTGCTGTGCAGGTACAGCACGGGCAGAGCCATCTCCCTTTGTTCTCCTCTTGCCCTACACTTGTATTTCCACCTTTCCCTAAACCAGGACACGTCCCCTGTGGAATCGGCCCTGGTATTACAAGAAGTGCACAATTCCTGGGGGTTTTTTTCTGCACTAGTCCTCTGGCTGTTAACATGGATCTTGCTCCTGGCTTCAATTTCTTTTCCTGTTCAGTTGCAGCTGCCCAGTGCAGCTCTGTGGGAGCCCTGGGATGCTGTCAGAGGGGGATGTGAGTGCCTGGCAGGGCGCCGGCGCCGGCACACGCTTCCCTTGGCAGCCTGCCCGTGTTTGTGGAGCTGGGAAGAAGTGCCCAGGAGAGAACCAACTGCAAGGAGTTGTTGAGAAGTCTCATGTAGGGGCAGTGATGGCCTAAAGCTGTAGGGAGAGGGGGGAAAAAAGACCCATTTATATCTTTCTGGTCTGGTTGTACCTGGAGAAAAGTGGCAGGGCTCAGGCACGTTTGCGTTTTTTCAGGATTTAGTTTGCAAATTCCATCATGAATGCTCCCGCTCAGGGTGTTGGAGCTGGAAGAATCAGCTTTGTGGTTGTGTATAAATGAAACATAATTTAGTCAGGCAGCTCATGGGAGGTCCCTTTACAAGCAAGAAAAGGACTTTGATTCTCATCTCACTTTGGGATCAGTGAATCTGCTGGAGATCTGTGGCTGTCACACGTTAGTGGGATATTGGCAGGGACTCTGGAAGCATGGGGAGGGGATGACTTGCCAGTAAAAGTAATAATGATCTTTTGTTATTCATACAAAGGCACCATACAGCAAAGTAGGAACAAATCCAGAGTGCTCACATCACATCCCTCATATTTACAGAAGTGTGAATCAGGAGAAACAGTTAAAGGGAAAGAATCCAGTCTGGAGCTGCTCATGGCCTGTTTAAAATTGTCCTTCGAGCAGGAAATGCTTTAAGGTACTTCACACGTCCTAAGAAAGGCACCTGATGTGGGCTGTCTGCAGAGAGCAGGAGCTGTAGGGTAGGGTCTGTTCCTTGGGGGAATATCGGGGCTGAGGCAGTGGGAAGTGCCAGGCACGAGCAGCAGAGTGCAAAAATAGCTCTAAAAGCCTAAAAAAGTATAATTCCTTTAACTCAGAGCATCTTATGGGAAGAAGCAGTAGGAGAAGAGGGGAAGGGGAGTTTGGAGAGGAAAGCGAAATGAGCCATTTTCTGCTCTTGGACTGCAGCAGCACGGATCTGTCACTGAAGTCATTTACACCCAGGATAACCACGAACCTGTCCCAAAGCATTTCAGCAGCTGGAGGGGATTTATTTGGATGGAAAGAATGTGTTCAGCATAGCTTGGCCAAATGACACCTACGGTGGACTTGGCAGCTGTTAGCAAGTATTTATAGGATGTAAACAGCAAGGGGAAGGAGGATGGAAATAGAGCAAACTGTGGGGGACAGAAAATGGGATGAAAATGGGAAAAGGAAGATTTTTTTTTTACCGCTTTATGGCTTAGACTGCAAAGCATCCATCCAGGTGGGATGAGCTAATCAAAAATGCTTCTTAATCACTGGACAAAGCATTTGAAAGCAGAGGCTGTAGTTTTGGACTGCTTGGAAAGGCAACTGGCCTCCACTGCAGTGTTCTGTGGTTCTGTAGTGGTTCTGTGGCATGGACAGAGATCCCTCTCCCACTAGGGGCTAAAAGATCAGCTTTGATCAGATGTTCATAGGATCAGATCAGATGTTCCACCTCTGCTCTCTCATTTCTGGTGGTGGGGAGCAGCGACTGCTTCAGAAACGAGTGTTGGCAGCAATCAGCAGCTCCTGATCCTCCTGAACACCAGCTTGCACCTCCCATCTGTCATGTTCAGTAGCCACTGACAGCCTGGTACCTTTGATTCATCCTTTCCACATTTAAATCCATTTGTGATCTGACCTCTCCAGCATGTGGCAACAGTGGCTTCCCCAGTTTGTGCTCTACGTACACCTGTCTGCAAATTCTTTCCTTTCCATTAAAATCTCTGCATGGTGATATCATTGCTGGCCCTGCATGTTTCCCATCAGTCAGGATCTTCCCCAGTCGGTGATTCAAGTTTAGTTTCTCCTCGTGTGAAGTCCATCCCGTATTCTGGTCACCTTTTGTGCTTCTGTCTGACATTTTTTAGTTCTGCTCTTTTTTTTTGGGTGAGGAGTCTGAGCTTGCTCGCAGTTTTCCGAACGCTGGCCCATCCTGGATGTGTGTTCTTATGTTTTCTGTTTTAGTCTGGTTTCTTTCATTTGCCACTTGAACTTGCACTGAAGAGCAGGTTAATATTTTCCAGGGAATATCCCCAGGGGTTCCCAAATCCACGTGAGCAGAGCTGGATAAGAACTGGTTGCTGTAGGGGCGTTGCTGCTTCTGTTTTCCTCTTGTCCCATCAGCACTGAGGTTCATCTCTTGTTCATCACCTGACTCCATTGTTGCTCAGAATTCCTTCTGCATTTGAAATCAAGGAATACGTTTACTCTCCTGAAGGAATTTATGTCATCCTCAAAAGCTGCCTCCTCATCTGCCCCTCTTCTGGGTCTGTGTGCAGACTCAACCTCTGCCCTCTCATCACTGTTTGTCTCTGCTTGCTTCTGTTTCCACCTTCAAGTTCATTATTAATCCATGTGGTGCCCCCTCCCAGTATCCCAGGCTGGCTCAGTTTCTGTGGAGAATCGCTGGGAAAGGAACTCGTGGGAAGGGCTCTGAACTCCAGCCTTTCCTGGCTGCTCTGGAAGGACCCCAGTAGATTCTGCTCCCCCAAATCCACGCTGACGTTCCCCCTGCCCGTCCACTGGCTCAGCTCTTGGCTGCTTTCATCTCCCTGCCTTTCCCACTGCGTGATCCAGGCTGCGTGGTCGTGTTCCCTCGGATCCTCTGGGAGTCTCTTGGAAGATTCCTGCATTCATAATGTTTGTTCCTGGCACCGGGGCTTGTTTAGCGAGAGATTGGCAGCCCAGCTGGCGCGGGCTCGGCTTCCTTAGAAGGCACCATTCATCACCAGTCTTTGCACTCCCTCAATGACTCTTTGGCTGACAGTGGCTTCTTTTCCCTTTCCCTCCCTCGGCACAGGGGCTGCTCCCAGGTGGGCGTTATCCGGGCGCTGATCGAGGCTGGAATTCCCGTGGATATGATCGGGGGCACGTCCATCGGCGCCTTCATGAGCGCCCTGTACGCCGAGGAGCGCAGCTACAACCAGATGAGGATCAAAGCTCGCCAGTGGGCCATGGTAAGCACTGGGAATGCTGGATTCCCTCCTCTGGGAATGCTGGATTCCCTCCACCGGGAATGCTGAATTCCCTCCCCGGCTGGAGCAAGGCCCAGGCACAGCAGAGCACGAGCAGCACCCCAGGAAGGTGCAGCCTCCTGAAGTTCAGTGTCTGTGCCACAGAACGAGCCCTGCCTGGCAGTGATGGATCACCTGGAAAAGCTGCTCCATGTCCAAGGAGTCAGGAGGCAACTGCCTGGCTGGGCTCTGCACAAAGCCTGGTCGCGCTGTCAAGGCACAGTGATGATGTTTCAGTGTGCTCACCTGTGCTTATCTTTGTTTTATCTTCTCTTTTTATGTGCTGGGACCTGCTTCCTGCCCAGCTCTCAATGAATGTGTTTCTCTTTTGTGTAATTCTCTCTCTTTCTCACATGCTGTCATGTGTCAGTGGAACTGAGTGACAGAGGTAATCCTTCTCTAAATAACTCCCAAATGTGTCATTCCTGGGCCTGCCTGTGCACTCCACAGCAGTGGAACTCTGGGTCAGGAAAAATTCCTAACTTTCAATATTTAGTACAAACAAAAACTTATTTTCAAAGTTAACCCAAGTTTTGGGGAGGTTGTTTTAAACAGCGACTTCAGTGGGTGAGTTTATTTATCATGGAATTAAAGATTGGTTTGGGTTGGAAGGGACCTTAGAGATCATCTCATCCCACCCCCTGCCATGGGCAGGGACACCTTCCACTATACCAGGTTGTTGCAAGCCCTCTCCAACCCGGCCTAGTTTTTATTTATTGATCAGATGTTGGATAAAAACTGTCCCAGGTGACACTGGTTCAGACTGACTGAAGGTGAGGGTTATTTCTGAAGTTTGCTGGTTACAACTTTGTATTCTTCATATCAAACCCACATTTTCCTGTAGATTTTCTTATTGAAAACAAAGCGACTTAGGGAATTTCATAAATGAGGTCAAGATTCTTAGGTCTTGGGTTTCAGGGGGAAATAGGAGCCTGTCATTGGCACATGGGCACTGTTTATGTCTCCCAAGGATCTTCTAATCTGCCATGGCTTTGCAACAAAAAACTATCTCTTGGAAGCTGGATTGTGTGAGGCACTAAAATCCACGCTGAGGCCCTGGGATGTTTGTGCTGTCCTGGTGGGCAGAGCACTGTGGGACTGATTCACCTCCCCATCGCTGCTTGCCAGAAGAATATGGATTTTATGCTTTTTATTTAAGAACTGCCTGTGCCTGGCTGGCTTGGGAAGCACCCAAAACATAAACTGTTTATGATCCAGAGCAGTTTGCTGGAATCACAAAGCTGGGGGAGGCTCAAGATTAAAGACATGAAACCAGCTGCACTGAATGGTGTCAGACATCCCTTTAACCTTGCTCTCTCTTTCCCACCTTGGTCACTCCAGGGCAGCATCTGAGGGGTGCTGACACCTCCCTGCAGTGCTTTCCCAGCCCCCAGCACTCTGTGGCTCTCTGCCCTCTCTCCCAGCTCTTGGTTAAGCTGCAGCCATGGAATTTTCCTCTGTGCATTTGTCCAGAGGATTCTCTTCTTGTTTGTCAGGTCTCCCCTGTGCAGGGGATGAGGCAGAGCTGGAGATGTTGTTTCCTGGGCTTCTCAGGACTGTGTTCCCACTCTGGAGCTTGCCAGCCTAAGATGGAACCACAATCGCTTTTACCAGGAATAGTTAAGAGATGAAGTGAAGGCACTTAATCTGTTGATTAACTTCTGAACACAAGTTGCAAAGCTCAGAGAATGTTTCACAAGGTAAAAGGCAATTTTTGGCCCAGCCTGGGGCTGTTCCATGTGTTGGTGCCTTGAAACCTGCAAATAAGTAGTGGGAGAGGTGACTGACCTCTGTTAGAGCAAGCATTGCATCTTATTAATGAAAAATGGATTTTCATGAGGGCTTCCGTGAGTGTTCTCGCAGGTCCGTGTCCAGCCCAGAAATTGTCCAAGGGTTTGAGGAGGACAAAAGCAAAGCCTGCTCTGTTGGAGGCCCTTCCCACTGGTACCAGCCGTATCCAGCAGAGTGGCTGCAAACTGAAAGGAGCCATGAAATCCCCCCTCCAAGATCACACCGAATGTACAGAGCGTTTGGGGGATTAGAAATCTTTTATCAGTGGCTATTCTGAGGTGTTGGCTCTTGGATGGTGTTTACAGTGAGCAGGGAGAGGGGAAAGGAGCCCCAGCGTGCAGGAAACAGCCAGGAGGTTTGTAGGGGATTCTTGGAAGATCCACTCTGAGGAACTGAGTGTGGGAGAGCTGGAACATCCCTCAGATAACCCCGAATTCAAGTGGGACCTTCCCTGCTGTCCCCAGAGCAGCACCGGTGCTGGCTGAGCAGGAGGTGCCCCAGGAGCTCCTTCCTCAGCTGGTGCAGAAAGGCTGGAGCATTCCGTGCCCCAGGACCTGCTGATCCTGCTCCTCTGGAGCTGTGAGCTCGTGCTGCTGAAGGTTATTGCCGAGTGCAGCCTGGCTTCTCCAGCCTGGGGGCAGTGGGGAAATCTCTGCACTGGGACGGATTTGTTAACTCTGAGCTTTTCTTATGTATCCTTTTAACCCATCAGACTGAATGCTGCTTGTCCTGCGTTTATTTCTCTTTCTGGTGTTTTTAGAAATTGGCATCTCTCTAGGTGAGCGCTTGGTGCTGGGAGAAGGGATATTTTTAATGGGATGTGTTTTCTGCACCTAATGAAGCAGCAAAGACAGAAATGACTCTTGTCAAAGTACAGGGGAAACATGAAAATTCCCTGTCAGATTAGTTATTATTTATTGTTTCTGTGTGTCTTCTGTACCTCTATTTAACCAGCAAAGTGAACAAGCCAAAGCTTTTGTGTTTGCAGATTGTTGTTTTTTTTAATTGGAGGATTAGTATCTCAAAGTAGAAATATTTCACAGAGAATGGAATATTCTTTGAGAGGAATATGGTTATTGGTGTGTGTGGGGGGCTAAAAAGCTGCTCCTAATGGGAATGAGGGCTGGCTGGGTGGGACACTGCCATCATTTGCTGCCTGTCACTGTCTGGTGGCACTGACAGCTCGGATGAATGTGGGGAATTCTGCCCACGGATTCCTGAGGTTCTGCCTCTGACCCTGCTCTCTTTGTCCATTGGGAGATCCTGTGGTTTAATGAGCTGATCTGGCCACAAATCAGTCCTGTTTGTTTTTTCCCTGTCGTGCCAGTTCTCATCCAGCCCTGAGTTATATTTGTATTTTATTCATTTAACATTTTCTTCTGTGTGAATTCCTTTCCTTGTTATATTGAAACTTGATAGGTGAATGCTGAGAAGGCGCTGGATGATCTTTTGAGTAATTTGAAAAATACTGAATCTGTTTGAAGTTTTTGTTGTTGCATAAGTTTTCCCATAACCTTGGGGGTTTTTTATAGTCAGGAAAATTGAAAAATCCTGGGATTATACTGGCTTTTCACACCAGTTTGCCACAATTCTGCATCAAAGAACAAAAGAGCCAGAGATGAAAATTCCTCTTGTCCATCATCACGTGTCTTTGCCCTTGTCCTTCTGCTCTGTGGGCAGAACCTCGTCTCTTCCTTGCCGGAGTTTTTTATACCCCAGGGTCACTTAAAAAAATTATTTTAGGATTGAAGGTCTTTTAAAAAGAAAGCTCATCTTGCAGCAGAGCTGTAGAAATGAAAGTTCTTGGGAAGTTAATGAAGAATTGGGAAGGAATTGTTCCCTGGGAGGGTGGGCAGGCCCTGGCACAGGGTGCCCAGAGCAGCTGTGGCTGCCCCTGGATCCCTGGCAGTGCCCAAGGCCAGGCTGGACGGGGCTTGGAGCAGCGTGGGACAGTGGGAGGTGTCCCTGCCCATGGCAGGGGTGGGATGGGATGAGCTTTAAGGTCCTTCCAACCCAAACCATTCCATGATGCCGTGACCTGCAAACCCTGAGAGCACCGGCAGAGCTGGCTCAGGGCTGGGCTTCCCATCCTGGTGGTGTCAGGGGATGAAGCTCTTGGAGCTGCTGGAGCTGATCCCAGAGCTCCTGTAGGAAGTGGAGCAAGAGCCAGAAGGCTCCGTCTGCCTTTCCAGAGGGTGATCTTTAACTGAATTTATCTGGGGAACAGGAGGTGGTAGCAGCTATTCTTGGAAGGCTGAGGGAGGCTGTTGGCCATCAGCATCAGCTAAAGAGCATCTTCCAGCTCTGAGAAATGAGAATATTAAGAAATAACTGTTAATTAGAAGTATTTTGTCCATGGGCAAGACCACTGCCAGGATCAGGAGAAACGTAGAGGCTCAGCATTATAAAGATCATTTGCAACAGGGGAAGCCCAATGGCTGGTGCCGAGTGGGAGAGATTTTTCTTCAGTATTAAATAAAGGGCTCTTTGTAAATGCCTCTTCCCCTGATTTAATCACTCTGACTACTGTCAGAGACCTAATCCCTATTTTAGGTGCAGCACTAATTCCATCTCGCTCTGAAGCTGTGGGAAGCAGTCTATAGTTAGTTAGGTTGGCACACTGTCCTCAGCACATCAAACCCAGAGCGAAGATGTGAATGAAGCTGACGCTTCATCACTGGGTTTGTGCTCAGCCTTTTACATTCTCCCACATTTCCTGTTCCCATCCTTGTTCTTAATGATCTTTTTTTTTAATCCTTGCACTCGTGTTCTCTGGGCAGATCCCTGATAGAAATTGGGAAGCAGCTGGACATGACAGTGGAGGCTGATCCTGCTGCTCTTTAAACCACTGCGAGAGTAAAGCCAAGGCCAGATGTTGCTCACAGCTGCTTTAACAGCTGGCAGCTTTGAGGCTGTTCCATGTGTCTGCCTGGGAATGATGCCCTGATCTCTGAGAAGATGTTTGTTAAATTACAGAGAACATGTAGAGAGAGAAAATATTTCATCTCATAGAAATATTTCATCCAGTGAAACCCCATTTAGTTTGAAAGGAATTGGGTTTTGTGGTTTTCTTTTACATTTTAACTATGATGTAATATATTAAGCATGGAATTTTGTTAAGATTTATTAGGATTTGACAGCACAGCCTGGTTATGGACAAGTACTATGGCCATAATGCCATAAAGTTTAGGGATTTTCATCATTACTACATAGGTGAAATAATGCTGTTGAAATGGAAAAAAAAGGAATCCATGAAAGCTTAATTGCAGGATCTGTGTGTTAGAAGAGCTGAGTTGAAGGGTTGGTGTGCAGGGACCTGTAGTGCTTTGAGAAACCTGATGTGGTTTGGTTTCCCTGGCTTGTGCAGGGTCTGCAGCAGTTAAATACTGGTCCATAGCACATCCCAGTAACTGACTTAGGGAATGACAAATAATGGACCCCGATCCATGGAAAGTGTTTAAAGCTCTTGAACATGTGCCTGACTGAACCTTGTTGCAGTCCCACAGAATCCCAGGCACGATTTTCTAAGTGCTTAAACTGAGGCAGAGAAAAGCTTTAAGGCTGGGAGAAAAATTAGGTGTGATCCCCAAATGAGAAGTGATGGATGAAGGAATTCCTCCACCATGGATTTATGGTTTCTTCCCCACACCACTGAACCACACAGGTGCTGTGGAAAGGATGTGAAGAGGAAGATAGCTCATAACATCTTTTTTTAATTAAAAAAAAATATAAAGAATGGAGCTGCACCATCCATTTCCATGTGCAAAGGCTGAGGCCTGTGCTGGATACGCTGCTGTGGGGCTGATTTTGGGGCACAGGGGAAGCAATGCACGTTCTTGCAGAGCTTTATTGCAGGGGTTGCTGCTGCTTTGGGGTTCACTCAGTGTGAATTTACCACACAAGGAGCTCCTGGTTGTAGATTCTGCGGTTGTATTTCTGTCCCCTCAACACTTTGTGCACCTGTGATGCTTCCAGCATGTCGGCTCCAAACTCTGGAATATGATGTCTCTGGCATTGCAGCCTTAATGCTCACGTTCCCATGGATTCTGCCCTGTATTTACCTTTGAAATGCCTTTTTTTTTTCTCTTTTTAGGTTATGAACTCGGTGTTTAAGACCATTCTAGACCTGACATACCCAATAACCTCTATGTTTTCTGGAGCAGCTTTTAACAACAGCATCAACAACATCTTCAAAGATAAGCAGATAGAGGTGGGTTGTTTATTCACCTTATGGATAGGAAATTATGTCCCTGTGTTGTCTTGGAGCAGAAATAGCTTTTTTCCATGCTAATATGGAAATCTGGGGCTGTTGGGTGACTGAAAACGTGGTGGAGCTGTGAATGTGGTGTTACAGGACTGCAGGAAGGAGCCTGTTCTTTTTGCTGGATTTAGAAAATGCAAATTGTAGCTTATTTTTTTACAAAGGGATCCCATTGTCTGGGAGAAGAAGTGAAAATTGTGACTCTGAAGAAGAACAGCTGAAACTGCTTCATCATTATTTTTCTGCAAATCAGGTCTCAGAGACCTTCAGGGCACACCAGAGAAGGGCTCGAATTGGGTTGCAGTGGGTTTGGCTTTTTTGAATTCTAGTTTCGAAGCTGGAGTGAGTTTTTGTGAGCAGCCCACTGAAAGCTGCAATAATGGCAGAGTCCTTTGTGCCCTGGTTTGCACTTGGGGACCTTTTTGTAGTTGCTGGGTGTTGTGTGGTCCACCTGAGCCGAGAGCCACCTTTGGAATCCACCTCTCCCCTGTCCCTCAGCAGCAGCAGATTGTAAGGCACATTATCAGTGTTTGTCTTCCTGCATTACCCAGCTCAGAGAGTGTTTGGGCAGCCTTGGAATTTCACCTGATTTGCAATTTTAACCAAATTATTCCCGTGTTTGCATCCTTGTGAGGAAAGATCATGTAGCAAATTAACACTGCATATACTTTAAATGTATTTGGTAAAAATAATCCAAAACATTCCCTACCTAAATGCAAGTATGAAAGTAAGTGATTAATCATCATGTGGCTTAAAATAGCAGTTTGCTGTGCAGAGGGGAGGGTGCTGGAGACAAACGGGTTTTAGAGAATCGTGGAATCATCAAGGTTGGAAAAGGCCTCTAAGATCCCCGAGTCCCACGGTTCCCCCAGCACTGACAAGGCCACCACTGACCCCTGTCCCCAGGTGCCACATCCACATGGCTTTTGAGCACTTCCAGTGACTCCACCACTTCCCTGGACAGCGGTTCCAATGCCTGCCCACCCTTTCCATGAAGAAATTTTTCCTGCTATCCAACCTAAACCTCCCCTGGTGCAACTTGAAGCCGTTTCTGTCTATCCCTGCTTTGGATTCCAGCTGTCAGTTCATTGTACTTCCTTTTTACGATGCAGCAGATTCCTTCCTTAGGAATTTCAACAGCTGTAGTTGCATATTCTGGTCTTCCCTCGCAGTCACAGGAAGGTTTTGTGCAAGAGAAATCCAGTTCTGAGGCATCCAACAGCATCATCTCTGTGCACATGTGCTGACCATCACAACCCCTCAGTCCGTGCCCAGGGTTTCCTCGTGTGGGAAGAATTCTCTCAGATAAATAAGGAAAAATGTTGTGTAGCTCTGTCAGGAAAGAGAGGGTTACTCCTTCACTGCAATTCCCACTATCAGTGTGAGGTAACCAGTCCTGGAACTGGGAGCTGCCCCGGGGTAAAGGGAGACTGAGAAAATAACAGGAGCTGAGCCAGGAACCTTGGAAAAGTATTTTCTCAAAGCATTGAAAGCATCCAAACTGCAAACATCCATCTTTTCTCCCTAGCTGGGGTGGGTTTGGGTGGGTAGCAATGATTTCCACCTGGAAATTCCTATCAGTAAAAATTAATTACAGCCTTACAAGCAGAGGTTGCGTTTGGGTGCTTGGCCACAACTGCTCCTTACTGCGAGGATCCGCAGTGATCCCAGGAAAACCTGGGAGCTTCCTACCCAAGGGGCTGACCCTCGTGGCTCTAGAAAAGTTTAAAGTTCAGAAGTTCTGGGCCAGAACCTCCTTTTTGCTGCTGTGAGGTGACACCCCTGTGCTTCCCACACGAGGCCTCACCCCTCTCCCACACGGGAGCCCGGAGCAGGAGCGCTTACGTTGGGCTGTTATTTCTGACGCCGAAAGGGAGGTTTCCATTTTCTCTGAAATTTGCTCTCTGCCAACCCTTGTAACGTGGGTGTCTCCTGATTCCCAGCAGTGCTGCTCGTGTGGGGGCCCTGGTGACAAAAACCCCGTCACAGGCACTTCCCAAGCAGGGATCATCCACGTGGGTCCCTCAGGGAGCACACAGAAACCCAGGGTGGGGCACTTGGACACACAAACCCAAGACAAGGTGCTTGAAAGAAATTTCTCAAGAAATAGAGCTATTTTCCTCTCAAATTACCCATCTTTCTGTGAGAACGCCAGCCTCTGGAATTTTTATTCTCCGTGCCAGAATTCTTATCCCCATGCCAAAATGCCCTTGTAAATCATCTCAGCTGGGGTTTCAGGTGTGAGGAATCAGGCAAGACTTTTATTAAGTCCTGTTTCAGACTTGAATGATGCTCTGTTCCAAAATCAGTGGAACAATCCCTGAGCAAGGAGGTTTTATTGCTGCGTGGGAGGGCTTGGGTTAGTTTGCTTCGTGCAGGTGTTTGCATGAGCATGAAAGGAGGTGTCAGAGAGGCTTCTTTCCCCATTCCCCTGTTCTTGCTCAGTATGTGGTTGATGCTCTGAGAACTGCAGTCCCCAGACTACCTTCAGCATGGAGAGGCAACCTAATACTCTTGTAATCACACTTTATTCACCCACTTTCCCCTGGCATTTACACTGGGGTTGTGATCCTGGTGCAGTGTCTGAGTCCTCCCCAGACCCACCAGCTCTGCAGAGCTGCTGAAGAGATGGAACTCACCAGAAAAACCTCTGCTTCTTGGCAGTGCAGAATTTCAGGTTGAACAGCACAGAATTCACACCGGGAGCTGCAGCCTGGCCAGTGAGGGAGGGCTTCCAGCTCCAACTCTCCCGGAGTCCAAACCTGTGTTTGGTTTGAGTTTAAGGCCCGTCAAAGCTGTGCTGGAGAAGGCCCAGACACTGTGTCCAGTGACCAAGGGCTGCCTGGGAGAGCAGCTTTTCCTCTTCAGCCTTGATTCAGCTTTTCTGATTGACGGAGCAGCATCAGCTGTTCCCTGGGCATAAGCTCAGTTTACTCAGACAAGTCCTCCTCCTTCCCCTTGGCAGCTACCGTTTCACCAGGCACCATGGAAACTTTCCAAAACTGTCCTCTCCCCAGCAGAGCCCTGCACAGTTGGGGGGTCACCTTCCCCTTTGCTCTTTCCAGCTGGTGGGAGGTGAGACACAGCTGAAACCAGAGGGAGAACTTCCCCTGCCAGCAGCAGGGCTGGGTGCTTTGGTCTGGCCCCACTGAATAAACCCTTAAAGCTCTTGGCTTGGCCATTCTTTTTGTGGCTCGCCCTCCTTCTGTTCCACACTCCCCACTCTTGTGTTACCCCACAGGATCTCAGGCAACCTTTAGGGTCTTCTTGGAGATCTACCTTGCAGGGTCCCTTGTTCCTGCAGCCAATGGCTCCGAAGTTTGGTGTTGTCCTCTTTGATTCCAGAAAGCGTTGGCTCTGCATTTCCTGCTGAAATGACCCCTGGCTCCATCACCAGGAGGTACAAATTGAGCAGTGTTCAGTCAAGAGGCCGTGGATCATGTTCTTCATGTCCTCCAGCACTAAACAGCCTCGGGATCCCTTGGGAGGGGAGTGACCATCAGACCCCCACCCTTCACCTGAAATTAGAATAAAGACACCCTGCAGAAGGTGACTCTGGTTTGTGTGAGGAGCTCTCTGTGCTGCCTCTGCACACTCTGCTGGAACAAGGGGTTCTTGCTACTGCAAAAAGGGAATGAGGACTTCTGTCTGCCTTGGTTCTGAATGAATTATTTGCATGAGAGACAAATTTAGGAATTTAAACGCAGGGCTGAGGGGTTTTTCTCCATCTGTGCAGGTGTGTGTAGCTCTGGCTGGTAAGGTCCAGAGGCTGTTGCTCTGGTGTGTGTCAGGCACAGGGTGTGGTTAAGTGCAAGGTCACAGATTTAGTGAAATTGGAACTCCTCTGTTGCAGGATCTGTGGATTCCTTACTTCACCATCACCACCGACATCACTGCCTCGGCCATGAGGGTGCACAGGGATGGTGAGTGTGCACGTGGCCTCTCCAGGCCTTAAATCATCCTGTGAGACTTCAGAGTCACCCCTTATTCCTGGAATTTGTCTCACCTTTGAATTTGTCTTTCCTTTTGTTTCTGTCTCCCTCCTCTGTCGCTTGCTGAGCACCAGACTGTGATTGCACACAGCTAACAAACTGCAGGGCTGCTGGGAGGGAATTAAACGAGATGCTGCATTCCCTGTTTGAGGAGAAAATGGGTCCGCTGGCACCTTTCTGTTTCCTTAAAGCATCCTTAAAGTGAAGTGCAGGTGTTTTAGCCATAAATCAGACTTAAAGCAACCGAAACCTTTGAAGATTCAGATTCCCCTAAATGAAGCTGTCTTGCCCCAGAACAGACTCTGCCTGAAGCAGGGGCTGGGTTAGGCTCTCATTTGTGGCCAGTCCTTTCTGTCTCTCACTGAGTGAGGAGGGGAGGAGGATCTGAGGTGCCTGGGATATGTCCCTGCCTTTGCCTTTTGTCTGTCTGGGGTAGCAGGGCAGTGACTCAGGCTGCAGGGGAGGCCTCCAGGTGCCCCACGTATTCCTGGGGGGAGCTGCAGCCTTTGCTGCCACGTCTCTGATGTTTGTCCTTGGAGCTGGCACAGGTCACTCTGTCCATTCCTGCCATTCCAGGGGGGTTTTGGAGCTGCTGAAGGGCTCTGGGCTTTGATCAGGGCAGCTAAAACAAGCAGAAAAAGGATTAACCCTTCTCAGAGGTTTTGGATTCCCATTCCAGTGCAGGTTAAGCCAGTTGAGGTCAGGAAACTCACTCCATCCAGCTGCTTGTCCCCGTGGAAGTTTAAAGTAAGGATAGGAATCAGCTGCAGAATGGTTACGGTTGTCTCCACGGGATGGAGATAAATTAAGTTCCCAGCTGCTGCCGTTTCCCATCTTGGTTTGGTCTGCGAGGTGTAACACACATCAGCAGTTTCCTTGGGTGGAAGTTCCACTAAAACTACGAATAATAACCCCCAAATGTGCCAGTATTAACCTGTGCTAACAGCAGGAGCGCTGGGGTTGTAATTAGAGACAGAGCTGTTATCGGTTTGAAAAAGAAAAGACCAAAAAAAATCAATTCCCAGGGAATTTGCTGGGAAGAGTTGCTGTTGGAAGCACCAAGCAGTTAATTACTGAGCAGTGAGTTAGCACTGCAAGGCTCACTTATTCCTGGTATTTTAAAGATTCACTTCTCAGACAAGCCTCTTGGCCTGTGGAAATGCAGTGTCTTCCCAATTTGGCTGATGCAAATGTTAAGAGAAAAATCAGTGTATGAGAGCCTTAAAGCGGAATGTTTTACAGGAAACACGCCCAATCAATTTCTACTTGACTAAACTTTGTTTCTAACAGCTTAAAGGACGATAACTGCTCCTTACAGCACCGACAGAGATGGCCCAAGAGGAGATAATGATCCCCACCAGGCATTTCCAGTCGTTTCACAAGTGAAAACGTTTGCTTGTTGCAGAGGAGGGAAAACAGAATTTGGGGGGTTCTACAGCTTCTATTTTCCAGGTTCAGGTCCTGCTAAAAGCCAGGGGTTTGTGAATCTCTGTAGAATGCAGTGGCTTCAGCTGCACTTGTTCCATCCCTCTGTCCTCAGGAGAAACCTTTTCCTCCCTCCTCAGCCCCAGCTCCACAAAGCCCTGGTGCTCCCTGCAGTCAGGAATATGCTGAGATCTCACAGAAGGCAGTAAATATGAGGAATGGGCTTAAAACCATGGGTTCTGGGGCTTTTGCCTGGTGTCTGCATAGTCTTTGTTTTGTCCCAGCCAGGATTATGATATAGAAAATAATAAATTGCTTTAATAACTTCCTCACAGTGTCCTGAGGAAAGCCTCCATCTCTTGATTATTTTAATGAGCGCACCAGCCTCCCCCCTGCGTGGCAGTAATTAATGCTGGGTAATTAATGCTGCTGCCCTCCCTGCAGGCTCCCTGTGGAGGTACGTCCGTGCCAGCATGTCCCTCTCGGGGTACATGCCCCCCCTCTGTGACCCCAAGGATGGCCATCTCCTCATGGATGGAGGCTACATCAACAACCTGCCAGGTAGGAGCACAGCTTTTTGGGGAAGAAATTCCCAGAACTGCCCACCAAACAGCCTTGGGCCTCTTTGTTTTTTCCCTAACACACAGAGAAATCTCACAGACACCTTTAACCTCATGCTGCGTACCTGGAGTCCTTGCTCTCAGTTTCCTGGGTGTTCCCTTTCTCTTGGCTCTATTAACACTAATTTTTTATGAAGTATTTCCTGATAATTCTCAACACGCAACGCCCAGCTAATTCTGAATTATTTTAGTGCTTGCTGAAGGGAGAGAGGAGGAATCAAACCACAGACCTGCAGTCTACCTTGGAGTTTCTCTTCAATCAGTTAATTACGAAATAATTCTGAGTTTGCTGCTCAGGCTGGTGTCACCTGGAGCAGGTGGCAGTGGGGGAATCATGGGGCCATCGAAGGAGGGCTGTGGGGTGTGGGATGAGGTCTGAACCCCCCCAGCAGGGTCCAAGGGTGTGAACTGGCAGTGTTTGGGACGTGTTTTGTGTCAGGTTTCGCGGCACTCAGGAGGGTGGGTGGCTCAGGGGGTGGCCAAGGCAGCAGAGCCCTGTGGGGTCACTGCAGTTTGTGACTGTGCACAGGGAGGAACCTCAGGTAGAGACTCCCCACGTGAGCAACCCAAGTCATTTACATCTTCCTGTCACACCCTGGCTTTAATTTTCCATCAGGGCTGTGTTTACCTAAAACCCAGAAACGGAAATAGCACGAAGTAGATGCCCCAGATCAGCATGTGGCACTCGCTGTGTCTGTGAGCAGAGGTGTGAATTGCAAACCAAAGCACCTCGGGCACCTCCACAGCTGGGGAGGGCAAAGAGCAGACACGGGTGACTCTGGGTGGGAAACACACAATAGACTGAAGGAGCCCAGGAACGTGAATCCAAGGTACGGAACAGATCTGATTTAAAGAAGTGTCTAAATTAAGCCTTTAAATTGGCTCTTCAGAGCTGTGGTTTTCCTACGCAAAACTATTCTGGAAACTGCAACTATCTTGGACTCTGGGGGTGTGAAAGAAATATAAATTCGTTCTGTGAGGTTCATGTCCTTCTCTTCCCTCCCTTGGCGCTTCCCTAAATCCTCACCCCTATCCAAAGACTGCAGCTTGTCCTTTTACTGACCTTGAAGTAGGAAGTGTTGCCTCATTTCTCTCCCACTTTCAAATGTGAATCTTTCTCTTGGATCCCGGAGCTGTTCTCAGGCTGACATCCAGCCTCTGCTCCCTGTGCTGCTCCTGCCATTGTCACCTTCTCCCTGCAGGGCTGGCACTGCTGCCTCCCCTCTCTAAGGCACCGCCACTTGTTCTCTCTGCAGGTCCCCCAGGTCTTTTTTTAGAATTAATGTGGGTTTGATGTGCTCTGTTCCGTTATTCCCCACGCGGCGTCACTGCCCTGGTGCTGCGTCCCACCCCCTCGCAGGGCTTCTGGTGACCTCGGGGAGACTCAGGTCATCTCACTGATCTGGGGCAAAACAATCCCCTGTCAGTGATGTCCTCCGGCAGTTCAGCAGGGGGGCCTCACCCTGGGGTCACTCAGGGCTTGATTTGGGATCCCTCCCTCCACATGGAGCCTCCCTGAGCGGGGACGGTCTGGGCAGAGCTGCTGCACGCGTTCATAACGGAATCACAGAATTGTTTAGGCTGAAATTCCCTCTAAGATTATCGAATCCAAGCATTCCCCCAGCACTAACCCGTGTCCCCAAGTGCCACATCCACTTGGCTTTTGAATCCTGCAGGGGATGGGCACCGATGGTCGCTTCTGCCAGGCTGCTCACTCGTGGTAGGTGCGGCCTCAGGTCACACAGCTGAGCCATATAGATCTATACCTGCGCCTGTGTGCACCTGGGAGCAGCAGCTGGGAGGGCAGAGGGGCTCTGACACCTCCTGTCCCTCAGCTGACGTGGCCAGGTCCATGGGGGCCAAGGTGGTGATCGCCATTGACGTGGGCAGCCGGGACGAGACCGACCTCACCAACTACGGCGACTGCCTGTCCGGCTGGTGGCTGCTCTGGAAGAGGTGGAACCCCCTGGCTGAGAAAGTCAAGGTACTGGGGGCTAGTCTGGAATGGCAGCTGGTTTTCCAGAGCAGTGGGAATAGTGGGAGAGGTGGGAAGCTTCCCCTTGTTGTTCGGGGAGCAAGTCTGTGACAGATTCGTCTCTCTGGGGTCGAGTTCTTGTGCAGAGAACTGGGCAGTGCCCTCACAGCACGGGGAAGGCAGTGACTGGGAGGGGGCTGGCAGAATTCTTAGAGCAAAGAAACCTTTTCTTGGAGCTGCATACGTTCTGATAAAGTCAGAATTCATTAGTTTTTCCAATAAAAGTAGTAAATCTGTCCAGTTCACTTTCTATCCTGTGTGTCTCTGAACTGCTGATTTAGGGAGATTTTAGCACTAGGCAGTAATTAAGTGCAACTGATAAACATAGGTCTGCAGAGCATGATTTATTATTATTATTATTATTATTATTATTATTTCCCTTTCGTTGCATGTGGTCAGGCCAATTCTGTTCCTTATTCTGCATTTCCTAAATTACCTGGCTCTGCAGCTGTCCCCCAAGTGAATATTGATTTTAATTCTTTCCTCCCCGGTTGGAATTGGTCTCAGTAGTACCCAGTGAAATATTCCAACTGCCCAAAGGGCAATAGGCACCCATGGGAACACGGGATTCCTTCTGAACGCCCCAAAACACTTCTTTTTTAGTGGTAGTGGTGAAACACTGGCCAAACAGAGGGCTGGCAGAGTTTCCATCTGTCGAGATGGTCAAAACTCAGCTGGATGTGGTCTTGGACAAGCTGCCCCAGCTGACCCTGCCTGGGCAGGAGGGATGGACTGGACGATCTCGAGGGGTCCCTGTCCCCCTCAGCCATTCTGCAGAATCTCTGCCCTGGCACTGGACAGATCAGAGAATCGTGGAATTACAGACTGGCTTGGGTTGGAAGGGACCTTAAAGCCCGTTCAGTTCCACACCAAGGCTCCAAGCCCTGTCCAGCCTGGCTTTGAACACTTGCAGGGATGGGGCATCACTGCTTTCTGCCTCAAAGGATCGCTGTGTCCCTCACCTCAGCACAGATCTCTAAGTTATAATATATATTTCACTATATCCTGGCATGAAAGTCTTGGTTCAAGCTCGAACTGTTGGAAGGCAATCCCCTTTGTGCTGCTGACCGTGGAGGCTCCACGCTGGGGCACAGCTGGAGGTGCTGCCGTGCGGGGGCATCACCAGGTTCCTGTGTGCCAGCTCGCTTCTCCCCCATCGAGAACACCCAGAGCACGCTCTGAAATCCACTTGGAGACACCGAATTTGTGACTCGTGTGCCGGGCAGGTGCTGAACATGGCCGAGATCCAGACGCGCCTGGCCTACGTGTGCTGCGTGCGGCAGCTGGAGATGGTGAAGAACAGCGACTACTGCGAGTACATCCGGCCCCCCATCGACCGCTACGGCACCCTGGACTTCGGCAAGTTCGACGAGATCTGCGTAAGTGCCTCCCTGGGCGGCCTGGGGCCCCGCCACGGCTGCTCCTCACAGCTCTGCTGGTGCTAATTAGTGCTGGAGCTGGCGGAGAGTGAGAGGAGTCAGTTGGCACGGAGTGAATAACTGACACTCAGTAATGCTGTGGAATGATACCCCGGCCGGGAGATTGGATTAGCAGCAGGAATTGAGTTAGTAATCTTGATTATATAATGGCCTGTGAAGGGATCGGTTGCCTCGCTCTGTTTCGTGGCAGTTCCTGCTCAGCTGCTGGGTGAGAGCTCGTGGGTGTCTGAGCTGCTCCGGGCACTTGGGCTTTGGCATTGGTGTGGGCTGGGCTTTGCCCTCGCTCTCCCCTCCTTGTTGTAGCGTGAAAGATTTGCAGAAGTCTGTCAGGGAGGCCTCGAATCCTGGAAGTGGAGGGAAACATGAAAATCCCTGGTTCTGTTAACGTTTTAACACTTCTGTGAATAAAACATCATCCGCAATGCCTCTGCACCCCTTAGAGGGTCAGGAAGTGGCACCGGTGTCAGTGGAAGGACGCTGGGAGAGCAGTGCTGCCAGGTCACACATCGCTGGTGCTGGGTTGTGTTTGTGTCAGAAGCCAGCACGGGCAGGGCTGGCTCCAGGTGCGCAGGGAATCGTTCTGGTGACATAACCCAGCGTTCACAGCAGAGATGTCCCTGCCCAGGCAGGGCAGCAAAAGCAATTCTGGCTCAGTGTCTCCTGTCAAGAAGGTGATTTTACTGTCTCCTTCCATTCTTTGCCTGTTCTAGCCATGCAGGCATTTCCATGTCCAGGTGTTCCTGCAGAGCTTTGCTCCTCTCCCAGGCTGGGAAACCATCGCTCCTTAAGTCAATCTCCATCACACTTCAGTGAGAAGCTGTGATGCTCCTTAGGCTGCGGCCTGATCTCTCTGGTCCTGGCTTAACAAACACTGCCCAGCCCCAGGAACACAGCTCAGCCCTGCAGATTCTCATCTGAGAGACTCCTTAGGACGCACAGAACTATTCCAAACCACCAGCTGATTTCCCCACTCTAAATATTTTCTCTAGGATATTTGGTGCCTCTTGGCTCCTGGGCAAACAACTGCTGTCTGCCACTGGATCCAGGGCTTTGCTGATGAATAACTTTGTTCTTTGCCAGCTGGAGAGCCCTGGCTGACTTGAAAACCTTGACAGACAGGTGAGGTAGTTCATCACAGGAACAGATCGTGGGCTGTCACATCCCTGCTCTGTTCCAACGTGGTGCTGCTAAAGAGATGTAAAGGCACCAGGCAAATCTTGTCAGTGCAGTAAAACCTGAGAGAGGGGCAGTTCCTCAAACGTGTCACTGTCTGTGAGCAGGTTCTTGGCACGAGACACTGCAGGGATGGAGGGGCAGCACCTCCTGGATCCTCCTTCCCCGCAGCACAGCTCGAGAACTTCTGCCCACAAGGAAGCCTTAGAAAGCTGTGCTGACCTCAGAGGGAAGGACAATCCAGGCATTTCTTTATCCTTAGGGGCTGGGAAGTAGTGGGGGTTTCGTTTCAGCTGCATGCCTGGATTTTACAGGAAATAGAAATGGGCACCAGCATTTTTCAAGGAGCTGAAATCCCCTCTTCTTGTGAAACCCCTCTGGTGTACAGTCCCAGAGCAGGGGAGCTCTGTGGTTCAGCTTCTCGTGGTTATTTTGGGTCAGCCTGACCCTGCCAGTGGCAGCTGTCAGCTCCTTTTTCTCCCCTTGATCACCCCCACCCTGGGCTGGGATAGATTGTGAGAGGTGAATTCCAGCGCCGGTGTCTCCCATGCTCTGAACCCTCATCCAAAAACCAGAGGAGAGACAGCACCAGAGGTTTGGTGCTGCTGCCAGCACAAGGGCTGGAGAGGGGATCCAGGGCTCTCAAAACCTGTGGCTCTGTCCTTCCCATTTGATTTTTCAACATCATTCCTACTGTGTTCTGAGAAAAAGAGTAAAACTCTGAGTGATGGCTCTGTTTTTTCCAGTTGTTCCCATGCTAATGGCAGTTATTAATTACTTTTTTTCCTCCTGATTATTTTTTTTTTCCAGGAAGTGGGATACCAGCACGGGAAAACCGTATTTAATGTGTGGTGCAGGAGTGGAGTCCTTGACAAGATGCTGAAGGACAGGCAAGAGACCTGCAAATCCAAAACTGATGTAAGTGCTCAGGGAAATGCTCTGTGCTGCAGGAGCTGCTCAGGGCTGGGACAGGGGACAGTGACTGCCCTGAGGCTGGGTCACAGCTCAGCGCTCTGGATTTCTTGGTAGGGAGGTTCCAGTTGGTTTTAAGAACCAGTTCCCACCTTTCTGAGGAATTTGGATAATATATTATAATATATTCTAATCCACCCTTCCCCTTCTTTGAATCCCTCTGATTTGAAACCCAAGTGCTACAAAGGCTTCATGTTTTACCCAGTAATTCTTTTTTATCATCTTTTAGAGAGAGGGAAATGAGCAGTAATTTTTTAAGCGATGGCCAGAATGAATCATAACCGCTGTGAGCCTCACGGAGGGAAGTCAAGTGAGGTGACAGATGACACTGAGGATTTGCAGCTCTCCAGGGGTGGGTGGCAGAGCACTTTGGCTTGGAGATAGGGAGAGGATGGATGGCAGGATGGACGCTGGGCCGGGGATGAGGGGTGGATGATTCCCCATCTGAGCCCTCGGTGTCAGCAGAGGCTGTGAGTCACCGAGGGGTGGAAATGGCTCTGCTGGGATGAGGTGAATGTCACCCTCAGCTCCGGGGGGGACTGACACTTCCCATCATCAGGCGAATCTGCCCACGCTGCCTGGCAGGGCCGGAGTGGCTTTGGAAGGAGCACACAGGGACTGAGCCAGGGAGGAAAGCAGCTGGTGATCCATGAGCCTGAGGAGCCCCCAGCCTGGGATTTCTCCCTGGGAGCACACCTGGATGAGGAGGTGCTGTAGTGTGACTGCAGAAGATGGGTCCCCAGTCCACCTCTGACACCTCCTGATGAGACACGAGGGGCTGGGGTTCAGGGTTTGTGTTAAAAGTCGTAAGGAGAAGTCAAGGGAGGGAAAATTGTGTGTCTCAGAATTGGTTGTGTCCTACTTCAGCCTCACTTTTATCACCAGCCAGTAACAAGCCTCAAACACTTTCACTGCTGTAGCAGACACTTCTTTTAAAGGAGACTGCTTTTCAAACTGCCCTTTTTATGGGATGCAGTAATGGAGGGGAATATTTCACTTAAATCAGGGTATCACAGCGGCACGATGGACGTTTATCACACCTACCCTGGGTTCTGTGGCACTTCAGGGCCCTGGAGATCAGATGTGTCACGTCCTCATTGCAGACACAGCCCGGCCCCCACTCCCTTGGTAACGAGGCACCGAGTGCTGATTGCTGAGGTGCCAAAGCATGGAAATCACGGGGTTGGGAGAGTGACTCGCCAACCCTGCCAGGTTATGGAGCAGGAACCAGGGGCTCTGTGCATCCCTGGTGCTCCCAAGGACCTGCAGGATCTTCTGCTCATCCTCCTGAAGCTCTGGAGCCCACTGAAACCCAAGACTTTTGCATCTGACTTCTGTTGCAGATTTACTTCTAGGAAGTAACAACTGTTGCAGCTCCCACTGGGTATTTTTCTTGCTTTCCTTAGTCCATTAGAGTCACTTAAGGCCTTTAGCTGTGTTATCTTCCAGGCAGAGCAGCTGATATTTTTAACTTGCCTTTCATTAGCAAAGGTTTTGATGCTTTATATGTTTTAGTTCTTCATCTATTTCTGGAGTGTTCAACATCTGAGAGCCGAGTGCCATTTCTTACAGTCTCGTTTCCATGTCATGAGCATTGCAATTTTATTTCAAAATCCAGATATTTAATCATTTAGATGCTTTTCCTTCGCTTTGATCGTTCAGTCCCTGTTTATCTTGTCTCCAAAATGCAAATACTGAAGACACAAACAAGAGGAACCTTACATAAACCTTACTTTGAGCAGCCCTTAACTCTTCCCCAGCATGGAATGCTGCAGCACCGTTAATTGGATCTCCTTGGGGAAGTTTTGTCTACTGAGGTGTTATTCATAGTCAAAGCTAAATATAATCCAGCAGGCTACAATAGTAACTGTCTTTCTCCTCTAATTTATTTCATAAAGATTGTGCCAAAGAGAAGACTTTTCTCCTTGGGAAAAAAAAAACCCATCTGAGAGATTTGAGAGTAGGTTTCAGGTTGGATCTGAGACACTTCTTTGCTTTGTGTTATCTGATGGGAGGGTGATTTTTGTCCTTAAAAGTAGTGAGAGGAAGGACTTAAACATTAAGCTCCTGTTCGTAAAGCACCAAACGAGAGTGGGGAGACACCTGGTTTGCCACGGGTGGTTTTCCAGTCCTGGTGCCGAGGCTTTGGGTGCAGCTGCCTCCCAGGTGCCCTCAAACAGGCTGGCCTGGGGGTCAGCTGGGGGACAGATGCTCCTGAGGGCACAGTCACACTTCATTCCCGTCCATCCTCACCTCAGGAGCTGCTGATGGTTTTCCCGGGGCACCTTTTGGTGCTGGGCCCTGCAGGATTTTGCTCAGCTGTTCACGCAGAGCCCTGGACTTCCACCCCATCCAAAGCTGTCCCTGCCTGCTCCCCGCTCCCAGGGACAGCCTGGGTTTGTCCGCCCGAGTGCTCTGTGCAGCCACCTCGCCCTCGTGGGTTTTGGAGTCCAGGACACGGCTGTGTCTGTGTGGTGGCCAGAGGGTGCACGTGTCCCTCACGGGGTCGCGTGGCCCAGACTGCAGCTGCCAAGGAGCTTTTCTTCCCTGTGCTGGGGAAGAGCTCTCTGCGAGTGCTGCACGGGGAACGTTCAGGTTGGACGTTCAGAGCGAGCCTGGGCTGACTCATCCTGTCCAGCAGTTCCTTAACAGTCACAATGAGCTTCCCAACTTCTTGATATTTCGAAGTGTGTGTCCTGAGCTGCTGCTGTTCCATTTCACACAGGCACCTTTTCATTCCCTCCAGGCTTTTCTCTGCCCCCGTTGCTTGTCCTGGATCTGCTTTGTGCTGTGGCTGTTCCAAATTACATCAAAATCAGCTGCAGATGAAAGGTCAGCTGAGAGCACTTGGCTGCAGCAGTAATGGGCTGCTGCTGTGACCCCGCAGGGGTTGTGTGATTCATAGGGTCGGTGTTCTTGCCAGAAGAGCAAAGGATTGTTCCTAAAACCCCGTGTTAGGAAGCTGCCCCGGCTGGGAGCACACGGGCAGGTCTGGGTGTTGGGGAAGACAACTGTCACAGCAATTCCTGGCAGCCCGGGTCCCTCTGCCAGCTCTTCCCCATCCCTTTCCTCTGGGTGGGAGCTGTTCCTGTGTTCATTAAACCCTCTGGGTTTAAAAAAAGGTGAGAGGTGTTCAGGTGTCCACCTGGTGACCTTGTGCCCAGCCCCAAGGAGGGAGGTGGGGCTGCAGGAAGCCCGAGAGGGCTCTCAAATGCCAAAGTTGGGTTTTCTTAGAGGAGAGACTGGAGCAGGAACTTCTCAAAATAGAGACCCCCTCAGCCCACTGCTTGGGTGAGACAGAGTGGAAACAGCAGGGCTTTATTGGAAGGAGGAATTGCAGTGGGAGATGTCTCTGTGCAGGCTCTTGCTCGCTGCAGCACTTCCAGCTCCGGGGCTTGCAGGAGTCCCCGAGGGGGGGTCCTGGTCACCCCAGTGCCCACCTGTCCCTGCAGCCTCTGTGGCATCACTCCAAGGCCCAGCTGGACACCTTCTCCCGAGGGAAAGCAGGAGCTCCCTGGGGGCTGCACCTGGCCCAGCCAGTCCCTCTTAGAAAGGGACACTGGTGGAGAAGAACACATGCAGTGAGCTCTGTCCATCCCAGGGCCCAGCCCCTCCTGTGCTTGTCTCTGGGGTCTTTTCTGTGGTTTGCTAGATTTTTAATAGGGCTTCTTGTGGCATGGGTGGAGTAGGAGCCATTAAGAGCATGTCCCAGTGTTGGGAATCCCACCTCTGCCACCAGACCTGCCTCAGGAGAGCTGTTCTGAGGATTTCTCACTGATGAGTAATGGCTTTTGAGGGGGCAGCTGTGGAGAATTTGTGCGTCTGGAGCTTTGTCTGTTCGAGATCATTTTTATACAGTCTCGACTTGCGTGGATTTGCTGTGTGTGTTTGCTGACACACCCTCACCTTCTCCCTGTGTTTCAGAACGTGACCTGTCCCACCACCTCCTTCACAGACCTGGCGGAGATCGTGTCCCGCATCGAGCCCGTCAAGGCTCCGGTGGCAGACGGTGAGTGGGGTCGGGAGGAGGGACGGCTCCTGCTCTGACTGCCAGCTCTCCCCTCCCCGTGCTCAGGGAAGGCACTGCCAGCCGTGGGGGCCATTCCCTGCTGCCCCCAGAGCCCCTCCTGGGCTGTGCCCCAGGACAGACCCTCCGTGTCCCCGTCCTGCCGCCTCCCCTGGGACAGGCAGCAGTGGGATGTCCTCGCCATGGCGAGGCACCTGCTGTCAGCCTCTCGCTGGTGTGCTCCCAGGTGGGAATAATCCCTGCTCAAGTCTCATCTGAGGGAAATATCACCAGTGGCAGCTCGGCTTCCATCCCCTCAGGCTGTCCTGTGTCCTCCCGATGGCTCCTTGGCCGTGTTGGGCCGGGAGGAGGCTGAGTTAAAGCTCTGCCTCAGGGATGTTTTCCCTGCTGTCGTGAGGAGGATCGGGAGTGACTCACTGGCTCCACTGCTTTTTGTGTGCTCCTGTTGTGGGAGCAGCAGTGAACTGACGAGGAGCAGGTACCAGCTCCTGCAGGGTGACACAGAGGTGCTCCGTGCCCTGTGACAGCCCTGCCCTGCAGAGCAGCTCCCTGCTCATGGAGCTCCCAGATCCAAAAGGATCAGAGCCTTGCAGGCCTGAAACCCCCCGAGTGTGTCACCAGGGCTGGAGCTCTTCCTAAACAGTCTCTTCCCCTCCTCCTGATTCTTGTTCCTGCAGAGGGAAAGCTAAAGTTAGCAGTGCTCCCATCTGTGACTGTTTGTAGAGATGTCCCTGTGGTAATTTGAAATGCTAATTACAATCATATGCCTTATGAAGAAAATATTAATCAAACGTGGTTGAAGCAGCCATTGTGAATAAGAGTGAAGAGTTCATGGTATGTGGTTATTTAAGGCTCAGGCACTGAGACTTGCTGAGATTTAACCAGAGCACTGGGACAGATCCTCCTCCTCTCTGTAGTTCCTGATTATTCCCCCGTTAGGCTCCTGCTTCCTGCTGAGCGAGTGGATGGCAGCGTGGCAAACGGACGTGGCACGTTCTGGGCTCAGGAGGGGCAGTGCAGGGGCTGCAGGGGATGGGATGGGATGGGATGGGATGGGCAGGGGCCACGTGTTCCTCAGGGGTGCTGAAATCCCTTGGCTGTAGAGTCTGGAGGAGGGGGAGGAGGGGATGGCAGCAGAGTCGTGCACGTGGGCGCCGTCTCGTGAAGGATCCTTTGTGTTCCTGCCGTGGGTGGCTCTGTGTGGCTGCAGGGACCCTGCCCATGTTTGGGTGGCAGTGACAGCAGTGACGTTGTGTCCTCTGTGCATGAGGCTTTTGCTAAAGGTACCTGGAGCTGTGGGGGAAGGTCTGTGGCGAGGTGAGCTCAGGGGGACGGTGACACCTCCCTGCAGTGGCCTCGTGGCTGTCAGGTGGCTCCTCAAGGCTGGTGAGCCCTGGCATTGGTCTGCTGTTGGGGTGAAGGTGGTCTGAAGCTCGTGGCCCGTGTAGGGGAGGGGACGGGGAGCTGCTTGGTGGCCTGGCTGTGAACCTGAACTGTCGCTTTTGTTCTCCTCTCGGCTGCCTGGATTTCGGGCTGTGCTCCTCGGGCGGTGCTGAGTTGAGCAGAGCAACGAGGCCTTGGTCCTGCTTGGTGCTTCTGGGAGGTTTTGTAGTGCCCAGAACAGTCACTGTGAGCCTCAGCCTCGATGGAAGGTGACATTTGGGGACAGCAGGGCCACCTCCTGCTCTCCTTTCCCCCCTCCAGCACCCAGAGCTGCTGTGTGAAGGATGTGAGAAGGGTCACCCCTCTCTTGGTTCTGTGTCTGTAGAAAGACCTGTTAAATGCTGAATAGTGCTGGGAAAATCAAGGAGTTTGGTTTTGATGGCAGCTGGTTTTATTAGAGGCATAAACTCCAAACTCTTGTTTGTGGCGTCTGTTGCTGTTCAGATGAGTTTCCAGTTTCTCTGGTGTGTTCTATCGAAGATTATCATTAGTGGTTTTAGTGAAAACTAACAATGGTTCTCTAATTCACAGTAAAAAAAAAAACCACTAAAAATAATAAAAGAAAATAAAAAAGACCAAATGTCTTTAATCCCAATGTTCTAGCAGTTGGTTGTAGTTACGTGTTAGGAGACAAGGCTGTGGAACAGACTGTGCTGTCGTCTTCAGCGTGGAGCAGATGCTATTGACAGCTCCCAGGAGAAACACTTAATCAAGGATCCGGTTTAAACAGGAGCCCCTCTCTTCACCAGTGAGCTGGAACCCAGGTATTGCTCCAGAGCACACTGGAATTAACTCAGGAAAGGGGCAGAAGAACTGGTGTCACACAGCCGTGGTTTTATGGTAACAATAAAATGTCATTTTCACGCCTTACGCTGCATCCCGAAGCTCTGGGTGCCAGCAGAGGAAGGTGCTGCCTGCCACGGGCTCTGCCTCGCTGCCCACGTGCCCTGGTGTCACGAGGGGCTGGGACAGGCTCTGCGGGGGCTGCTGGTGCACTGGGGGTGAGCTGGGACCATCGATGGGGCCCCCCCAGCCCAGCACATTCCTGGAGTTGCTGTGGGGAGCCAGCCCTGGCAGCAGGTGGAGTCACGAAAGGGTTTGAGTCAGGAGGGACCTTAAAGCTCATCCCATCCCACCCCTGCCGTGGGCAGGGACACCTCCCACTGTCCCAGGCTGCTCCCAGCCCCGTCCAGCCTGGCCTTGGGCACTGCCAGGGATCCAGGGGCAGCCACAGCTGCTCTGGGCACCCTGTGCCAGGGCCTCCCCACCCTCACAGGGGACAATTCCTTCCCAATATCCCATCTAACCCTGCCTTCCTTCAGCTCAAGGCTACTCCCCCTTGTCCTGTCCCTCCAGGCCCTTGTGAGGTCCTGCTCCTGCTGCCTGTTTTGCAGACCCTCCAGGTGATCTCCAGGTGCTGGGGGAGGTGTTGGCTCTGCACTGATGTGTCCTCATTCCACGGGAACGGGCTGGGACTGGGATCTGCTGGCGTGTCCTTCTGCTGTGCACAGCTCTTGAGACTCCCTAAATTATGTTAATCTGCTGGATTACTGGAGAAAGCAAGTGATTGTCCTCTGCGGAGAGGAAGGGAATGTGAATGTCACCGTCCCCTGTGGAACAGGGATTGTGAGACACTCAGTTATCAGCTCCACTCCAGGCAGGGCTCACCCTAAGCCTGGGATCCCTGCTCCCAGAGTCTGTGACTGCTGTGTCCAGGGCAGCTGGGATTGGCAGCTCAGAGGCTTCTGAAGGTGTCCCACAGGTGTGGTTGGGCTGGGGATGGAAAACAGCGGCTGTGCTGTCCAGGGCGTTCCCCAGGGAGCATCCCCCGGTAGCACAGTCTGTGTCCCTCGGGCTGGCAACCAGCACCCACCAGAATGACCCGAACAGCTGCTGCTGTGCCGTGGTTCCTTGGATTCTGCAGGGCTCTGGAACACCCATTCACAGAGAGGACGTGGTTTATTTTTACGTTCTGGGGAGCTGAGATCTGTGTGCGAGCAGTCCCAGCTCACTGAGCTGCAGAGAGCTGCTGGCCCTGTCCTGCCCGTGCTGTGCTCAGTGACAGTGGCAATCGTTCCTCTCCCAGTTTCCTCTGCCTCTCTGCCTGCCACTTAAACCCTGTGCTTTGTCTCTTGTCTCTTTAGATGAGTCAGACTACCAGACTGAGTACGAGGAAGAAGTTCTGGACAACCAGAAGGATGATTATCTCGATTTCATAAGCAACCAGGCTGAGGAAGACTCTGACTCGGTACAAATCGTGCTGGAAGAAGCAGTGGCTGGTCATTGTTGAGTGGTGTGAGGTGCAGGTGTTGGGAAAGATGCTGAGAGAAGCATCTGGGAGGGACTGGCTGGGGAGGGCTGTGCAGAAATGAGTTTGCTTTTCGTTAGGACAAACACTAAGTGGCACATGCTCACCCTGCTCAGGTCAGTCCCTGCCACGTGTGGCAAAACCTGGCCACAGTTAAATCCTGGTCCTGCAGCTCCATGGATTTGTTCAGGAGGTGGATCAGGGCTGGAGAGGCTGAGGGAGCTGCTTCCTCCAGCTTGGAGGAGAGGAGCTGAAGGGAGGATCTGCCAGCTGCCTGTGGGGCGGGTAGGGAGGAGGTGGTTGTGGAGAAGATGCCCAGCAAAAAGCCAAGAGGGGACAGGCACAACTTGTGCTAAAGAAAACCCTTCCTGGGGACAGTGGGAAATGCTGCCCTGTACACACAGCTGACACCACCCTGGGCTGTGCAGGGAGAGGTGCAAACTCCACCCTTGTAGCTGCTTGAAAAGCAAATCAGTGCCCTGAAGAACCAGCTCCAGCACTTGGGTCAGCCCTGCTTAGAGCAGATTTATCTTCCAGAGGTCCCTTCCAACCACGGGGGTTTGATTCTGTGGGACAGCAGGCCCACCCTGAGGTAAATGTGAGACGTGGTGTGACCCCCAAGCTGAGCAGCACAGCTCCCATCCAGCACATCCCTGCTGCTCTGACTGCAGCAGGGTTTAAAGATGCCTGTTGTGTGTTAGTCATGAGCAGTTCCTCAGCGGGAGCACGAGGATGGATTGGGAAGGGCCCGTGTGAAGGTGTCAGATGGTGTCAGTGTTTTGAGAGAGGAGCTGAAGTGATGTGGGTTCTGTTTGCTGGGCTTATCCGAGCTGGTGGGAAAGAAGGGGAAGAGGACAGGTTTTACCCAGCTCGGAGAGGACGCCGAAGGATCAGTTTGTGCTTCCTTTTTCTCCTGCAGGATGAGGACATGCAGCTGAGGAAGCGCAGGAACGTCCCCAGCGGGGAGGGCCAGGCGAGCAGCACGGGAGAGCCGGGGTAGAGCTCGGGAGAGGCCGAGCTGCCAGCTGAGAGCCACAGCCCATCCTACTGACAGAGCAGCCCTATTTATTTATTTAATACCTCACCAAACCAAAACAACGCCCAGATGAATGAAGCCAGAGTTCATCCTTCTCCAGCCGGGGCCGGGCACTCAGCGCCGAGCACAACCTGCACCGTGCCCGGGTCCCTTTGGAGCTCCGGGGAGGGGGGGCTGCCGTGGGCCCTGCTCCTTCCTGCGGGTGCCAGGAGCAGCAGTTCTTGATCACAGACTGGCAGAGGGGAAACGTGCAGTTCAGAGCTGCCTTGATTTTTGCTGCTGTGTTTTTAGCCGCTGTTTTTACCGCGAAGGCCCAAGGAAGGCCGGGATCTCCCCCTGCGAGGTGCTGGGAAGGCTCCGAGCAGCAGCACTGGAGAGAGAGGGAGGGGTTTGAGGGGTTTGTGGGTTGCAGCGTTGCTTTTTTTTCATACGAATCAGGTAACTGTGTAATTAACTCCTCAGTGACTTCCAACCACGTACTGGTGAGCAGTGCTCTGACAGGAGCAAATCTGAATGTATTTCACTTGAAATCTAAACCTAAGAAATCACTGGGAAGGGTCGCCACAGAGCCTGGATCCTCGAGTCATCAGCAGGACATTTACTGACGGATCATGGAGCTGACACTTGCCGGGCAACTCTGGAATCACCACTTGGCTGTACTTGCCCTGTTGAATTAAAGTTATTTTGCTGGAGTGAGGTGTCGGGCTGTTTCTTTGCATCGGGTCCTATGAAGAGAAAAGCTGTCAACAACTAAGAGCCCGACTTGCCTCTGCTTATATCAGACTTGCAGAGGAGCACACAGGGTTTCCAGCTGCTCACCCCAGCAGGAGTCACTCCGGGCATGGTCAGGCACTGGGAAGGAATGTCCAGTGCTCTGTCCCCAGGGCTGGAGCTGCCGATGGCAGTTGGAGCCTGTCCAGACATCCGCAGGTGCTTGCTCAGCTTGTGCCACATCTGTCCCTGCCAGTGGCTGCATAACCAAGCTGATTCTTCTCTAGGTAACCTCCAGCTCAGCTCCAGCTGTAGGTGCTGTAGCCTTGGAGGGATTTGTCATTCAACCAGAGCACCGAGGACACCCCCAAAGCTGCTTCCTTCCCTCCTCAGCTCTCCTGGCCCTCGAGGCAGCACCAGAGCTGGGCAGCACCCTAAGGTCAGAAACGTGTTTGGTGGCACCACTGAGGACTGGGGGTTGTAAAAGCTGTGAATTGTGTCCTGTTCTCTGTATTTAACCTCCTCTCCTCTCCCCTCCTGGCACAGGCTCTCCTCTACCTGCTCTACTCCGCAGAGTTTCCTGCTCTGTGTTGTGTTTTCCTCTCTCACAGAATCCCAGACTGATGTGGGTGGGAAGGGACCATAAAGCCCATCCAGTCTCACCCCTGCCATGGGCAGGGACGCCTTCCACTGTCCCAGACTGCCCCAAGCCCTGTCCAGCCTGGCCTTGGACACTGCCAGGGGTGGGGCATGTCCATGAATGTGCAGCCTGTGCCCAGGGAGGCCGTTCCTCTTACACACAATGTTATTTTCAAGTGTCAGAGCCCCAGGTCAGTGTTGCGTTCTCAGGTGAGACCACCCAGCCTGGCTGAACCTCCATGCAGCTCCAGGCCCATCCAGAAGCAGTGGAAGCAGCTGGAAACCTTCCCTGCAAGGATCATGCAGATCTTTGATGTGGATTTTGGTTAATGCAGGTGTACAGAATATGTTGCAGTCGCTGGAGGCTTTTCCCTGCTATTGCAAAGAATTCGTTTTTACAAAAAAAACTTAAAAATGGCTTTAGAAGATATTGCAGAACAGCTGGGGGCTTCTGTGGAGGCACAGGCTGTCTGTGGAGCTGGAGAGATTGAATTTCTGTTGAGGCTGGTTACAGGATGGTGGTGCTGGTTATGGGAAAGGCTCTAAGCTGGGACCAAGCCTGGGAGTGAGCGAGGTGAGTGCCCACCTTCCAGCAAATCTGCTCCAGGCAAACGTTTCCTGCAGCAGCAGCACAATTCAGAGCTTTGTTTTTCTGAGGAGGGGATGGCAAACCAGATGTGAGGCCCCTCAGTGTCTGTGTTTGTAGGGGGTTACACTCCAGGAACCTCTCCCTGGAAAACGGGGATTAGGACTGGAGCACAAAGCCCAGAGATGACCGAGGTCCTCTGGCCGCCCTTACCAAGCCCATCCTGGGCCATCTGCCTCCAAAGGATACAGCTAAAACCAAAAGTGCCTTCAGCAGAGGTTGGATCCAACCTCCTGGCAATGGACAGACTGTGTTTGTCACAGCCCTGTGCCGTGGAGCCGATTCCATGTGTTCCCTCTGCCCAGGGCATCCCCCAGCCGGGGGCAGAACAGGCACCATGGGTTATTGTCCAGGAGAATGAGAGCTCTGTCAGCCTGAACCCAGCTGCTCTTCTTCCAGGAGACCTCTTCCCCTCTGTTCCAACAGGTGATTCCTTTCCAAGCTGTGTATTTTCCCTACAAACATCCTGGCAGCCGGACGTGCTCCTGGAGCCTGGGTGGGAACTGCTGGGCTCATGGAAGGAGTCACAGAAAACAGACAAATATTGGGCTCCTGGGTGTGCTAATTAGAGCCTCTCTGTTCGCTTTGTGCCCTGTACCACGGGGAAACAGCACTTTGTTCAGATGTATGAATGCGGAAGATGAACCTCTGATGTGAGACTGAAAGTCTCTCCTGAATTATTGATCACGTCTTTCCTCCCTGCTGCATCTTCCGGAGCCGAGCCCTGGACATTAAACCAATCTGTTCTTCCATGCCGAGGAACGTAAACCAATAATGGGACAAACCTAAAAGCAAAATTGTTTTTCCATCTTGCTTTGCTGCTGGCTGGGTCCTGCCCAGCTGCTTGGCTGGGCAAGGCAGGGTCCCAGAGGTGCCGGAGGTGCCAGAGGTGAGCCTGCCCTGTGCTGCCCCTACACCCCGGGGCACCCGCTGCCCGTGTGTGCAATTCCACGTCGGGAGGTTTTAATCAACCCCTGCCCACGTGCCCCAAGGAGCCGGTGCTGCGTCACCCCTTTGTCCCCCAGGCTCTGCTTGGCTGGAAATGCAGTGGGAGGAGTGTGGTTGGAAGAGCCTGAGGCTCCGGTCCCCTCTCTCCTGGCTGGGCCAGGTGCAGGCTTCACCTGGAAACCACCCTGCAGTTTCTTCATGGGTGTGTGTGACAGTCCCAAAAAGGTGAAATCCGACCAGAAGTTGGATGAATTTGTCTTTCCTGGAGGAGCTGAAGCAGTTGCTTAGGCCTGAAGGCTTCATTGTGGGTGGAGAGGACACAGAGCTTGTTCCCACAACAAATCTGATGCCAGCCAGTGCCGGAGCAAGGTCCTGAGGAGCCACAGCCACGAGCAGGAGGTGCAGTGGGAATGTTCCCCTCAAAACCTTTTGGTGGCATGTCTGGTGGGGGTAAAGCCTTGACTGAGCTTTCAGAAATGTGTCCCGGTGATGGATTCACTGCGGCTCAAGCCTCCATCCTGCTCGGGGGCCTGGGCTGAGCCCCTGCCAGCGGCCGGAAAGGGGAACAGCCCCAGGCTCTGCAGTGACCAGGTGCAGCAGGGGACTCCAGGCAGGGATTTGGGAACCAGGCTCCCTCTGGAGAGGGGATGCCATGGAGGAGGGAGGGTGTGCGGGGTTGTCCCCACCGAGGGCTGGTGGCAGTGGCACTCTTGTCCCCACGGGCAGCACGCTGGGGCTGAGCTACTGCAAATGGCTCGGTGCAAGGAGCAAACCCAGCTGCTTCCTTAGAGCAGCCACACGAGCTCCTAGAGAATCTCCAGTGGGGTTTAGAAAGAAGAAGGAACGTGTGGCAGCTGGAAGCACCTGTCCAAACCCTCCAGGAAGCTCTGCCCAGGCTGGGGGAGAGCTTTGATCTGTGCAGTGGGGCTCTGGCTCATGCCCAGCTGCCTGTGACAGCTCCTGCTGCGGCTTCTCAGGTTTCTGTCCCTGTGTGGGGCCGATGTGTCCGTGCAGCCCCTCCGGGCTCCGCTCCGCAGGCAGGGACGGCCAGGCCGTGGTGGGGCCCGGCGATGCTCCTTCCCTGGCAGACGTCATTCTCCCTGCGCGTTGTTCCCAAATTAATCTCCTCCTATTTACTGGTGCTCCCTGACCTCCCCCAGCGTGTGATTTTCCCTGCGTGCCGCCCGAGGGCTGTGTTTGAGCCGTCGAGATGCGGGGGCTCGGCTGCGCCGCTGCGTTTCACTCGCTGTCGCTGGAAGAGCTGGTGAGAAAAACAGCAAACACGAAATATATGGAAAATATTTTTCTCTCCCTCCAGGGCTCCTCGTGGCAGGACTGGCACCTGCCACTGCCTCTATCCCAAGAGCCCCACCAAAACACGGCCGTGGGGCGCCACGTTTCACCGTGGTGTCCCAGGGCAGGAGGCACTGGCACTGGTAAGCGTCATTTGTTTGATGAACAGGATTTCGGGATGTTTTGCTGGCACTGAAGCACTGACTCCCATAAATATCCCTTCCCAGCTGATGGCTGGTTCTGCTCCCACTGGGGCTGGGGTTTGTGTTCGTGCTCTTTGTCCCTGTCCCCTCCTCAGGTCATGGAGGGTGTGACCCTCTTTTTCCCAGTGGCCTTAATTTGGGTTTTAGGAGAGAATATACCATAAGTACACCTATGTGTGTGCCAGGACGGCTCCTGGAGGTTCCCTGCAGGCAGCAGGAGCAGCATTCCAAACGCTGGGAAGGCACCTGTGGCCTGAGCGTCCCTTAGCTCAGACGTGGCATTCGCACATGGCAGAGCCACGGTCCCCACTGCCACCAACACCAGCAGGGACAGCTTTTAATTAAGCCTCATGCACTCAGGGGTTACGGACAGGAATGAGCTTCCCATCAGGAAGCAGCTGGGCCCCCAGCTCTGGAAAGGTTTATCCGTAAGGAGTGACATTTGTGTCCATCGCGCCCTCCTGGATGGCACAGACCCCCCTGGCACCAGGCAGGAGTCGGTACTGGTGAGGCACAAGTGCTGGCGGTGCTGCTGGGAATCCTCGTTTTTGGGAATTAGTCCCTGGCAGTGTGGCTGCCTGAGGGGGAGGCCCAGCGGTGCCACAGGCGCTGCTGTCCTGGCTGCAGCACCAGTGCGGGGCTAATTTGGGATCAGCAAGAACACCAAATGCGCATTAATTTTAAATGTACCATAAGTGACAGATTTTTTCCTTGAATAAGGCACATTAGATGTGAAGCACAGCCCCGGGGGAATGTGCCGAGTAAGGCTGGTGCTGCTCGAGCAGCCCTGACCTGGGGCGAGCTCCGAGTTGCGCCCGTGCTTGAGCACGTTGCTGCTGCATAGGCAACTATGGGTGTCACAGGTGACCCCAAATGCCCTTGGCATTGCCTGCCAGGCTGCTCTGCAGCCCACTGGACCCGGGGAGGCCCAGCGAGGTGCTCTGTGGCACCGGCCGTGCCCGCGGCTGCGTTCGCACCCAGCGCGAGGTGTTCGCTCCATCTGGCACGTGAGCGTCCGGCTCTGTGTGGGCCGAGCTGCCAAACCCTCCTTCCTCGCAGTGACTAATGGCTGCCTCAAGGCACGGGCTCTCGGGGGAAGGCTTCAGCTGATCACTGCTACTGCCAGAAGGGGCTGTTTCTGCGTTTGGAATGAGAATTTGCCCAGCCTGTGCAGGGCGTTGGCTCTTGCGTGGTCGGATGAGTCAGGGAAGGACGCGTGTGTCGGCTCTGCTGTCCTCGGCCTCATTGTTCTCAGCCCTGTCTCGGTGCTTTCCCCTCTCCCACCGGTGTGGGTCTGCTCCCCCAGTGTGTGACCAGGCTGTTGTTGCCGTTCCTCTCCCCACTTAGGTGCTGGATGAGCTGGAAGTGGCTGGTGGGTGACTTCTCTCCCTCTCTCTCCCCTTCTTGCCCTGAAACTGCTGCCCCATGGCTCAGCCCCGGCACTGTCACCTGGTGGCTGTAAAATCCCTCCCCTCCACTTGCATCCTTGCTGGAAATAGAAAGCTTTTAACGCACCAAAGTTCAGAAAAGCTCCTAGAGCGGGGCCGGCAAAGCGATGGACCCCTGGGATTCTGGGGGTAATGAGGCAGGAAAGAGCTGCCAAGGAGGAGGTTGTGCCAGCCTCGTGGATCGGTGCCTGGGCTGCAGCCACGAGCGCTGACACGGGCTTTGAGACTCGTGCTGGGACACGGACCTGGTGCTGAAGGAGATTTCGGTCCTGAAAGCGGAGGGGAGAGCTGAACCTTGCAGGGGTTGTTGGGGTGAGTGTGTCCCTTTACGGAGCTCTCCTGCGAGCGGTGAACCTTGCCATGCACTCCCAGTGTCAGGAGAGAGGTTTTTAGAGTGCCCGAGAGAGAAGGTCAGGACAGATTCATCGGCTGCCCGGCGACACTGGGAATGAGCCTGGTCCCTGATGGAGCCGTGGGCAGGGTGGACACCAGAGCCTGGGCATGGACCACACATCCCAGCAGCTCCACTCCACATCCCTGGAACTGTCCAAGGCCAGGCTGGATGGGGCTTGGAGCAACCTGGTCTGATGGGAGGTGTCTCTGCCCAGGGCAGTGAGATGCTTTAAGGTCCCTCCCAACCCAGTCTGTGATTTTATGTTCACCAGAGCCAAGCTGGGGGCTCCATAAGGCCCAGCTGGGCTGGCTACACAGTTTGGCCCACTGGGAAGCTGAGTTGTTGAGGAAAATTCCCTTGGGGACCCAAATCCAGGCTGCGTCTGTGCCCATCTGAGAGCTGCTGATTTTATCCGAGGCAAGGGAAACGTGGAAACGCAGAGCCCAACCAAGAGGCTGCTGAGTCCCTGCAGAGCAGCACCCACCTGGGAGCCCTGCACATGTCCCTGCTGCAGACAGCCCTGGCTCCCACAGGACCCTCCTCCTGCTCCCCAAAATCTGCCCCTGGCTTCTGTGCGGATCCACAGGGAGCCAAGCACCACGTGCTGGGGACAGGGTGCCCTGGGGGGGCTGTTCCTGGGGCCGGCAGCATCTTCCCAGCACGTGGGGACCCAGCGGGGCGAGAGCTCTGCCTTCCCAAAGTAGGTCACGCCGTGAACTCGAGCGATGTCGTGGGCAGAGCTAAAAATACCGGCGGAGCCGAGCGCTTCCCCGGCAGCTGCGAAGGGCCACGGCCTCGCCGGGTTGGGCTGTGGCCATCACAGGGTCACCAGGGCCCTCGGGCTGCTGGGGCCAGGCTGGGTGAGGAGCAGGTGATGGAAAAGCCCCTCCGGGGCTGCAGGTGCAGAATCCACAGGAGAAAATGTCTCTCTGCTGGTGGTGTATAAATCATTGGAAGTCACCTGGCAGTTGGGCCCCTGCTCCTTGCGCAGACCCTCCTGTGAGCCTGGGGTGTCTCATTTCCAGCCTCCTCATCTGCCCCCGCAGAAAACCCCCCCAGCTTCCCTCCATTCCATGTTCACAATTACTGGCAGAAAATGATGTCGAGGAGAGGAGATGTAACCCCAGCCTGATGCAAGAGCTCAGCAAAGCAATTCTTTTCCTCTTGGGAAAGTGAGTGTTTCTCTTTTAGTGCCATGCTTGTGGAGGGCACCAAGAGGATGAGGACAAGTGGTGCTGCAGGGACAAGCACAGACAGGTTCCTGCGCTGCTCTAAGGTGGAGGTGACAGCAGGTTCGAGCTGGAGCCTGTCCCCACGACTTGCGCTCCATGGGGTGTCTGCAGCTCGGGGACTTCGTCCATCTCCTCTCTGGGGCCTTGTCTGACTCCTTTGCCACTTCAGCTGTCCCCTGGAGCCACCTCTGGTGTCCTCTGCCCACCATTCCTGGCACTGCAGGACTGTCCCGCTTTCCTCATCCTCTGCCTCCAGTCTCTTCACCCGGGGCCAGTTCTGTGGTGCTGGAGTGATGCAAAACCAGCTGCTCTGACTTACTTTCCTCTGATGATATCTAGCTTCTTTTTCTGATGAAACCTTTCCTCCCATCCTTTTTTTTGGACGAAATGTTTCCTCCCAACTCTTTTGGATGAAACCTTTCCTCCGTTCCTGTTTGAAAGCTGGCCTATTTTAACACTGCCAAGTGAAAATGGGTTGTGCACAGAAAAGATCCCAGTTGCTCTGTAGAACTTCTCTGTCATAATTATTCACTGCCAGTCCTTCTGCTCCCAGCAGCTGTATAATTTATCAGCTGTGTTTTGTGCTCATTTCTCAATCAATGATGAAAACATTGATTAGTGTCAGGCTGGGACTGACTCTGGCAGATCCCCTCTAAATCATCTCTGTTCACTAACGAGTCCTTGTTTTGGAGCTGGGTTTGCAGCTCTCCATCCATTTAATGCGGGCTTTATTGGGATTGTATAGCGCTAAATTTGTAATTAGGGTGTCATAGGATATTAAGTCAAACACGTTGCCAAAAGCTAAGCAAATAATGGCTACATGGTAACCTTTATCTACAAACTTGTAATTTTCTCAAAGGATGAACTGAGGCTCATTTGACAAGACACTCTCCATTACACCCCGCTGATGGGTGTATTTTTAATCCCTGAATTCTATATTAATTGAATCCTATGTGTCCTCTCCATTTTTCAATCTGGATGTGTCGTGCTGGACTGAGCAGCTGTTAACCAGGGCAGCCGAGCCCCCGTCAGCATCCTGCCAAACCTGGCTTCTCCCAGGCTCCCAGATCCTCAGCAGCGGGAGGAGGCGGCTCGGCTCGGCTCCGTGCACTGCTCGAGGGCCCTCAGGTGCAGCTCACACAGAGCTGCTGGTTCAGAAACCCCACAGATGGCACCCGAGATGCTCTGAGTTGTTATTAGACCACAGACAGTTTCATCATCCTCATGTCTGACGTTCCCATCCTTTCCAAATGCAGAAGGGACCCACTCAGGGCCTTGTCCCTGGCAAATACCTCCTCATCTAGGAATGCTGGGGCCTCTCCATGTTTGGAGGTCTTCAAAATTCACCTGGGCGATCCCTGAGCGAGGCAGTGTCACTCGGACATCAGATGTCGGACTGGAGACACCTGAGGTTGCTCCTGACCAAAATCCTTTTACGCTTCTCTAAGTCTATGAAATGAGTCTACAACATCATTAATGTTTCTTTTGTTTCTAATATATTTAGTGAGCTGGTTTTGGCTTTACTGGTTGTGGCTTTGCCAGACATGGATTTTCCTCTGTCCGTTTATCCTCCTCTGTCAATACCTCTGCTCCATAGCCTGTTGTGGTGGTTGCTGTGTATTGATCAGTATCTATTCCTTTCTTCCTCTTCATATTTAGTGTCATTTTTCTTCCACTGGCTGTTTTTGGGATTACCAACTTACAGGACGGGCTTTCGGCCAAAGTTACATTTTCTTGACTCTGCAATATCAGCTTTTCTGCCCTGTTGCAAGTTCAATTCAAAGAACTGCTGATTTCCCACTCTGCAGGAGGTTTTTTCTCTTAAATTCTCAGAACTGTCACCATCTCCATGAGGTTTGTGAGGCTGCTGATGAGTGATGAAGAGCCCAGCAAGCCCTATCAGGCCATGGGGTGACTCTGTGGCACATCCCAGGCAGGAGCAGCCGTGCTGAGCCCATCCCATCTGACCTGGTGCCCAAGGGAGGTTCTGCTCCAGCTGCTCACACCTGCACTGCTCTCCCTGGAAGTCTGTTCCACTGCTTCACAGTCCTTACACAGTTCTTCTTCAGGTGGAACCTGAATTTCCCCACCACAGTATAACCCCATTGCTCCTTGCCCTGTCCTGCCTTCAGCCTTGTACGTGACCAGATTGTGTTGCTTTAATTTCCTGGGGTTTTCAGCCTTTTCAGCATTTCAGCATTTTCAGCCTTTGCTCACAGCTTGCACTCTTGCACCATCTGACCCCTCCTGGTGCTCCCCTTGAGCCCTCTCCAACCAGTCCAAATCTCCCCTGAAGCACCACAGGCTGGGGTTGTCGCAGCCCTGCAGAGCCCACACACGATGGCTCTGTTCCTGTGTTATTTCTCATGCCAGGACGTTCACCTGTTCTGCACAATCACAGCACTTTTGAGTCCGGTTCCGCTGAAGATTTGCAGCAGCATCCAGGTCCTTTCCTGCAGAACGGTGATGGATTGAGCTGCTGCCCATCCCAAACCCGCTGCCAAATCCCACTCAGCCCTGCTTTGAATCACTGCAAACCTTTCAGGGCTGCTCTTCTTGCTCTCCACAGGACAGCTTGGAAGTGGGGCAGGAGCAGGGACAGCAGAACCTGAATGCACACCATGGCCACTCCTCTCCGGCGCCTTGGGCTATTTCGGTAGCAATTGTGGAATTTGTCCTCCTTGCCAACAGGGTCTAAGCTAAAAGGCTCTTTACTGCCTGTGCCTTTGTGTGATGCTCCAGCTGAAGCAGATGGCCCCTATTTTGCTACACCCTCACCATGGCCAGGAGCTGCTGATGGCCCTGAATGTGTGTGCATCCCTCCTCATCCTCCAGCTGAGCTTTCTGAGTCATGTCCCTGCATGTTTCTCCCTGCTCTCTCCCTGCTCCTTGCTCTGTGCAGGATCAGTCCCCACGTGCCCGACTGCTGTTCCCTTGTTCAGCCTCATGGCAGGCAGAAGCACCAGATCAGAGGGAGCTGCTCCTGCCGTGCTCTGGGCTCCATGGAGAGTGGGAACGGCATTTCCAGCTCTTTGGGTGTGCCCTCAGAAGCTCTTCCAGCTTCCCTCAGGTGTGTCAACCGCACCGCTTGGTGGTTGACCCCACAGCTGCTTGGTGTCACCTGCTGGAAGTGCCCTCGATCCAGTGTCTGTGTCACTGATGAAGATATTTGACAGCACTGGCCCCATTCAGACCCCTGAGGGGCACCACTTGTCGCTGATCTCCATCTGGACATCGAGCCATTGACCACTACTCTCTGGATGTGACCATCCAACCTATTCCTCGTCCACCAAGCAGTCCATCCATCAAGTCCATATCTCTCCAATTAAGGGAGAAGGATATTGTGGGAGACTGTCTCAAAGGTCTTACAGAAGTCCAGACAGATAACATTTTCTGTAATCCCCTTGCCCACTGATACAGATAATCTGAGCCCTTCTGCCAGCAGATGTTTCATTTCAGCGGTTTCATTTCTGCACTTTTAGATACAGCAGGGGTTGGACATGGTGCAGGGTAGGGTTGGAGCAGAGTTTTGGGAGTGAGGTGTTTCCAGGGACACAGTCACACAAACTTTCCCACAATCACAATATTTTTTCTTCCATCTTAGATATGACGCAGTCGCTTCAGCTCTTCTTGTGCTGCGTGGTGCCAATGTCAGGACAAAGTCAGGCTGATATTTTGCCAAACAATGAAATACTGAGATGTGGATGGAGCAAAAACTGAGTAATCACTGAATCATTGAGCAATCAATTACCACCCGATCTGTTCCTGGAGCTGTTTCTGGAATCCCGACCTTGAGGAACTTCCATTGTAAGGGCCAAGTCCTGCACCTCCACAGCTGCTGAGCAGTCCCTGGGATCCCTGGGAGTAAAACATGTCTCTCCTAGGTACAAAATTAGTTCCCTTCACCAGGAGGGTGGTCAAGTGTGGGAACAGGTCACTCTGGGAGGGATCAACATCCAGCAAGTGCCTCAGTGTGGCCAAAAGAAGTTGCTGCGCCAGACTTCCAGCAAAGACCTCCAGAGAGCCTTCACACCAGGGCTTCCAAAATTCTGTGGAGGAGTCAAGGAATCTTATCCCTATATGGCATATCCATGTTGTTGTTTCCTTTGTTACATCAATTGGCTTTATTATTTACTGCAGTTTATTCTGAGGGATTGGCTTCTGTCAATTTGATGTAGCCAATAGGAACGAAATGACACTGCCATCCTGCTCAAATCCTCCTTCCTGCTACAGCTGATGCTCCTTGCCTTTGTTTCCCTCCACCTGCTTTATCATTTTAAGGAAAGAAGAGGTATATAATATTATATATTGCTGCTCTTGAAATGCTCCCTCTCCTGCTGGCTCTCCTGACTCAGAAACGTGGTGTCTCACACAGAGACTTCCTCTCCAGGGCAGAGTGAGTTCCCTCGAAGGGGTTTAGGATCATGCTTTTGAAAAGATCCCACCCAAGGGATGGGCACCGACCGCAGCAATCACCTGCGCTGAGGCTGCGTCTTTTCTTTGTTCAGTAGCGTGCCCAGGGCAGTGGTGGAGCCACCACCCCTGGAGGGATTTGAAAGATGTGTAGATGTGGCACCTGGAGACAGGGTTTGGTGGTGGCCTTGGCAGTGCTGAGGGAATGGTTGGATTTGATGATCTGAGAGGCCTTTTCCAACCTCAGTGATTCTATGATGCTGATACTTCACGTTTCGAGCCCTCAGTCCTGACAAGGCTTCCATTTGAGATACAAATCTAATAAATAACAGGCATGGCTGAGTGCTGAGACATCTTTGTGGCTTGCCTGTGACCTGGTGTCACCTGGCTGTTGTAAGGCCAGTGAGACCTGAGTGAAGCAGCCTTGTCAGGAAGGCAGCTCAAGGTTTCAGCCAGCAGACTAATTACTAATTGAGTGTATTTCAATCGTGAGATCCACAGAAGGAGAGCAAACTCCACAGAGTAGAAGGAAATTGCATCTTAGAGTAATCCGAATGTGGGTAGATAATTAGGCCTATATTTCATGGGAACATTTGCCGGGCAACATAATGAAAAGGCCAGCAACATAATTTTCTTTAAGTAGTGTGATGCCTCCCACTGGGGTCGTGCCGTGCCAGCGCTGGTGCTGCAGTGCAGGGAGCAGGGAGCGGCAGCACCCAGCCAGACGCTGTTGCAGTGGTGCCAAGCTGAAGCCTGTCCTCCCCATCTCTAATGTCTGCTCAGAGAAAGCTGCTGAGGCTCCTGCCTGGCAAAAAAGTGGCAACCCCACAGCCTCATCACTTTCCCACCTCTCCGAACAACACACGAAGTCTGCTCAGCAGAGCCAGGCAGACCCAGTGCTACCCCGGGAGACTCCCAGTAGGAAGCCAGGCTGCTGCTACTGACCGAGTTTGGAACTGCTCGTGCTCTGAGTCCTTGCTGATGCAGCCTGGGAGGCCAGTGGAGGCTGTGGAAGCAGCTCTGGGGCTGGGATTTGAGGGACACACAGGTGTCTGTGCCTGGGAAAGGCCCTTGTGCCCAGCAGGAGCGCGCTGTGCCCTCCCAGCCACGCTCTCATCCCAGGAGGGTGCACCCACCCTCAAATCCCCCCAGACTACGACTATGCGTGGGAAGTAAGCCCCCAAGACCTTTTGCAATGTTTTTTCCCAAATTTGGGATAAAAAGCTCTGCTTTTCCCTGTCCTCCTCCCACAGCTGAGCACAGAGCCTCCCTTCCAAATCTCCAGTTTGGGAGGGTTGCTCTGGCTTGCTCTGCCAGGACCTTGCTGCCTTGTGCAGGAGCAGACAGATAATATAAAACAGTATCTGACCTCTTCATAATGCTGGCAAAATTAGAAGATTTGGGAAAATGCAGTGGCTGAGGAGGATGGAGGAGAGGGTTTAATCTTTGAGCACAGGTAACCCTGTGGTCAGGGTCTCGGGGGGCTGGGTTCCCCTCCCAGCAGTGCTGCCCTCAGCAGCACGTCGGGGCTGGGACATGTCACGTAGCAGAAGGCAGGGCTGAAAGGCTGTACCCAGCCCTGGCAATTACTGATTAGGTCTTTTACTAAAAATAGCTGGGGGTCAGCTGGCCAGCATGGGGTCTGAGTGCTCTGTATCCCAGCTGGTTTGGAGCTGTTCACCCAGGGATCAGGACTACCTTTGGGACTGGGTTTGAACAAGCTTTGCTGATGTCAAATGCTTGGCCGTGTAAGAACAGCTCTGTGCAAATGAATCCACTCCAAGCAAAACCGTAATTCTTGGCAAACTCCAACTTGTTAGGTATTGATATTGCTTCAGTGATATATGGCCTAATTTTAATTATACCAGTGTTGAGAAAGTTATTTTCTTACAGTGCCTCATTAGAGTGAAGTTTGTACTTGATGAATTTAACAGCAACATCTTCAAGGGACTAAACTGGCCAAGCAGGAAGGTGGAGAGGTGATACTTGAGTGACCTTCTGGCACTCGGGAGACCTTGAGCTTCCCAGGCACTTGGCCATAACCACTGTCCTCAAACTCTTTCCAAACAGTGCTGTATGAATAAACCCTGTCAGCTCCTCCAGCTGCCTCAGTGTTGTGGGTTTATCACCAGCTCTCAGGGCTGCTGTGGCTTGTCAGAAGAGCTTAACTGGGGCAGAGTGTTTAAGGACAGTGGGCCCATGAGTTTGTCTTCTCTTTTCAGCCTTGTGCTTTGCCCTTTCAGTACAGACACACTCAGGCCAGTTGTTCTGTGCAAAGAAATGGGAGCAGAGGGCAGGGGGCTAAAAACATCCCTGCCCTGTCCTGTCTGTGCCACTTCTGTGCTCTGAGCACATCGTGTTCCTGGGGAAGCACCTGCACCTCGGCTTAAGCTGTGGTGATGTGCAGCCCAGGGAAATGTCCGTGGGGAGAGGACGCACACCTCCCTTGGCACTGCTGACCCTGGTACTCTCCCTTCCCAGGACTTGAGTGACTGACTGTGTTCTCTGCAGGGACCACAAACAATCCTGGTCTCAATTTGGACCACAGGAACTGAAGTCATCTCACATGGGCCATTAAACACCCTGCTTTTTCCTGGTTTTATGCTTACACACTGCTGAGTCCCTTCCCTTCTCCCAGGGAATATAAATTCCCACCAAAGCCAGGGGCCAGCACGAGGCACAAATGCAGCTGGGGTGGGCAGGATGATATTCAGCTGAACCTGGAGGAAAAAGAGGCTTTTTCTGAGGATAAGTATCAGTGCAGAGCCCAGTGCTCGAGGAGTTGGGATTGTTTTTCTCCTGTATCTTTATCTTTGTAATTACCTCCTCTGGATGTCCTGAACCCATTGTTTAGTTATTCACTATCATGAGGTCCTTGTATAACTCTTCAGTGTCTCATGTATTTATGACCCTGAATGCCTTAACATCAGCAGCAAGCTTTGTCTCTCCTTTTTTTTTTCCAATTACTTTTCAAGATTATTTCTGAATATGCTGAAGTGAGCAGAGCCCTGCCCAGGTCCCTGCGGGGCTCCATTCCAGTCCTCCCCCCATTCAGGATCCTGCCTATTGAGAGCTGCTCTTTGGGAATCCTTTAACCAGGTATTTATCTGTTTCAAGTCTTTTCTGTTAATCCCATGGTGGCTGCATTCCTGTAAGAAACTCGTGGGACTGACCATTTGGAAATCCAGGCAGACTACACCACACACTTATCAACCCCTCTAAAGAACTGTAACAGATTCATGAAGCATTCCTTTTTTTCCAGGAAAATCAACTTTCTTTTCTTCCCAGTATTTCAAATGTATCCAATTCTGCACTAATGGGATTCTTAGTGACAATTTCACTTTGCCCAGGAGGGAACCTCAGACTTCAGGGTCTGTCTTAACCCCAAACCCTTTGCATTTGTCACCGAGAAGCTCTCAGACAGTGAGGCTGTTACACACAGTGTATACATGCTACAATTAAGTAATTAAACGGTTTCACCTCTGAGCTCTCACTGGGCACTTAGGTGAACCATCTCAGCCTGGTGCATTTGCACTCTCTAGTTTGGCTATTTATTCCCCAACTTCTTCTGCTGACACTTGAACGTGAGCCAAACCCAATGCCACGTCCATATAAAGATGACTTTTGGCACAGGAACGTCTCCAAGCTTTTCCTCACTGACTACAGATGCAAAATATTCATTGTTTTTCTGTTCTGACCTTATCTCCTACAAATGCTTCTCTTGCACCATAGCCAACTTCTGACTCTCCAGCTTGACGTGCTTGAAGAAGTATTTATTATTGTTTGCCTCTCACTTTTGCAGGTTGCTGCTGTGACTGGTTTTGGCTTGCCTTATTTCTCCTTTTTTGCATTTAAATTGTCAAGATCCACAGTTTTTGCTCGTTTAGACAAAAATGGCTTTTTTAAACATAAAAAGACTGGTTCCTTAAAGTCTGAGTATCAGAATCTGATCTAAGACCTAGACCTAATCAGACCTAATCACCTAGTCAGGTTCAAAGTTCTGGGTTTTCCACTGGACAGAGATGTGCTGTTTGGTTTGACAGGACGCAGGGACACCAGACTTTCAAGTGTGACGCATTTCTCTGGACAAAACCCGTCACTGGTTGGGATGGATTTTGCCTGGCTTGGGCTTCAGGGCACTGCACCTTCCCCGGTGGAAGGAGAGAGCGTTCCTCTGGCCAGCTGTGATTATTCTGGAAGCTGTTTTGGGGTGAGGTCCCATGAGAGCCCCACGAGTGGAGGTTTGGGGCTCGGGTGGAGGGGCTGTGCTGCTGCCGGCCCCCTCGGCCCGTTTGCCTGTGTGCATGTCTGGGAGGCCCTGTTGCCATGGAGAAGCCATAGGAACTGTCTGCCTGGCTCGCCTGACTTTTTTCCTAGCACGAAGCAAAGGCATCTCTCCAGCTGTAATGAGCCCCCTGGCTGCCTCCTCTTCTGGGGTAACCCAGACCTCTAAATGCCTGGGATAAACCCGAAGGCAGGGAAGAAGCAGAGAGCGAGAGGGGAGATGCAGGGAGATTGGCGAGGGCTCCTGGGGTGCTGTGGAGTGATGGAGCTGGGTGCTTCTCCAGGGCACGCAGACCAACACGGGAAATTCCCAGTGGATTATGGAAATCTTTCCCTGTGAGAGTGGTGCAGCCCTGGGACATGGACCAGAGCGTTGATTGCATCTCCATCTTTGAGGTGTTCAAAACCCATCAGACCAAGCCCTGAGCAGCCTTCAAAGTGAGCCCTGCACTGGGCTGGACCCTGCCCAGCCTCAAAGAGGGAGACCCTGCTGGGGAACGGGCGAGGGAGAGTTTGAGGGAGCTCCAAGAGGCACAAGTAAGAGCAGTCTGAGCATGGGATGAAGACGGAGGCATCCATCTGGATGCTTTTTAATTCTGGGAACTGATAGCACTGGGCACAGCTTCATGGAGACTGTAACTGCTTGCATGGCTCCAGTTCTCTACAGGTGGGTTTTTTTTTGCAGTTGCTCATTCAAAATAGATGGATTTTCTCTCCTTCTCTGTTGTAGGAACTCTTGGGTGACATGACTGTGCAACAAAAACAAGGGTGGGGGGATAGTCATGAGTAGAAGTTTAGTGGGAGTTGTCTTCTGGGGGCAAAAATCCAATGTATTGAGGTTAGGTTTTTTTTTGTACATGAAAAATGTCACTGTGAGCAACTCTGGGGTGTTTCCAGGTCAGTCTGGTGGGAATTGTGCCAGGGATAGAGCAGACCTGCCTGTTAGTTTGGAGAGTGAGTTGTATTTTTAAGGAATAGTATTTGCCCCAACTGGCAAAATAATTAAACATAGAAATCAAGAACATCTCCCCCATCTAGTTTACATACAGGGGAAAAAGGGATTGGGAAGCACCGGCTGACCTTATTTTTTAAGTATTTCTATGTCTTTATTGTGCACACATGGCAGTTTTTCTGCTCACAGCTTGGGTCTCAGCAAAGATACAGCTCTGAAAATTTGTTATTCATAGTGAATTCCTCAGATTATGATAAAATTCTGCTTGGTGAGGTATTTGTATGCTGCTCCTTGTGTCCACAGAAACCAGGGGAGTTGGGTACCTTCTTCATCTTTTTTCCCCCTCTCTACAGAAATTATTTTTCAATGGGTAGATTAACAGACCAAACAGACTTAATTTGTTCAAATCCTCTTATATTTTCTTGCAGATTTTACTTTGGAGTCTATGGAGAGAGAGGACTGAAGCTTTTCCCAAGCTTTTGGTCTCTTCGTGCAGGTTCTCTGAAGGGCAGTGAAACATGAGCTTATGCTACAGCCCTTCCTCAGGTACAGACAAGACAAGGTGTGTCACTCCCTCCTTCAGCTGCCTCTTTCACAAAGCTTGCAGGACCTTTAATTATCTATAAAACTTCTACCCCTCTGTCCAACATTGTTGAATGAGTGGCTCTGAATTCCTGGGATTCCTGCACTCACCTGCGGAGTCAGGGGGACAATCCAAGTGCTTTTTCTGTATGTATTATGAATCATATGTAAGAATTTGCTGCCCCACTCACTCAAGTGCCCTAAAAGCAGATTTATAAAATACTTTTGCAAGGAAAAACACTTTTCTAAACCCTCCTAGGGATCAAAACCTACACCCATTAAATTGATCTGGGGGCTGGCACCCTTCTGCTGTGAGGAAAGGCTGGAGGAGTTGGGATTGTTCAGATGGAGAAGAGGAGGCTCTGGGGAGACCTTCTTGCAGCCTTTCAGTATATAAAAGAGGCTTATAAGGAAGACAGTGGGAGATTTTTTTATCAGGGCCAGGATAAGAGGCAAAGGAATAGATTCAGACTGTGCAATAGGAGGAAATTTTTTATGATGAGGGTGATGAGGCCCTGGCACAGGTTGCCCAGAGAAGCTGTGGCTGCCCCATCCTGGGAAGTGCCCAAGGCCAGGCTGGACGGGGCTTGGAGCAACCCGGGATAGTGGAAGGTGTCCCTGCCCATGGCAGGGGTGGAGTTAAGTGATCTGTGAAGGTTCCTTCCAACCCAAGCAGTTCCATTACTCTGTGAATTGAAAGTCCTCTGAGGCTGGGCTGACTGGTTGATCACGTCCTTATGCTGGGTTTGTTTTCAAGCACTCGATGACCTCGAGGCAGGCGTTTGCTCTGGCAGGTGACACTGGGCACGAGGTTCCTGAACACCCATCTCTGCCTCATGGCTCCAGTCACTCTGGGAACGGCTGTGTTGCCTGCTCTGGGACAATGGTGGGGAGCAGTGACCTGCTCAGGGGACAAAGCCAGCGGTGTTTGTGACAATCCTTCGGAGCTGTCGTGTCCGAAACCCGACAGCCCGACCTTCACGACAGAGTCCACCCCACGAGCAGAGGGACACGGCAGCACTCATACATGGCCCTGCCGCCAACAGAGCGCCCAGCTGTGGAAAATAAACCGTGTGTGAAACCTTGCATTCGATCCACCAAAGGCAGGCTGCAGTTTTGTGTCAAAATGACTGATTTTTTTGCAGGTTGCACGCCTGTTTCCTGACAGGAGCCTGGAGGGAGCGACCCTTGGGCCTCCCCTTGCAGCCGTGTCTGACGCCTGGAGGCTGCATGCTCACCTCAGGTAGAACCGTGGAACCACAGAGTATCCCGAGCTGGAAGGGTCCCACAAGGATCACCAAGTCCAGCTCCCGGCCCTGCACAGACACCCCAACAACCGCACCCTGGGCATCCCTGGCAGCGCTGTCCAAGCCCTCCTGGAGCTCTGGCAGCCTCGGGGCCGTGCCCATTCCCTGGGGAGCCTGGGCAGTGCCCAGCACCCTCTGGGGGAAGAACCTTTCCCTGATCTCCATCCTGACCCTCCCTGGCACAGCCGTTCCCTCGGGTCCTGTCCCTGGTTACCGAGAGCAGAGACCGGAGCTGCCCCTCGGGAGGAGCTGCAGCCCCCCGAGGTGTCCCCTCGCCCTTCCCTCCTCCCGCTGCAGCCCCACACCGCCCATGGCGGGGGTCCCGCCGCCCCGCGCGGCCCCTGAGGCGGGGCCGGCGCCCCCTCCCCGGCCATGATGTCAGGCGGGCGGAGGAGGTGCCGCTGGCCAAATATAGCGGCGCTTCCTGGGCGGCGGGGCGGGCTCGTCCCTCCTTCCCTCCCTCCCTCCCTCCTGCCGCAGTCAATGGGGCAGCAGCGGCCGCGGCGGAG